>RJWM01018188.1:0-40819 GCA_004363535.1 Dasyprocta punctata | reverse complement strand
TATTCTTAAGCACTGGAAATTGTTTGACCCTCAAATATTAAGAAAGAGCTGTTTAATATTTTTCTGCACCCACACATGTCCTTCTTAGCCTCTAGAGCCAAAATGGAATGCAAAGAGAAATATCAAATATGGTGCTATTTCATAACTGGAATTGTACTGTAAGCAAGAGGGAAAATGGTTATAACTACCTTATGTTCTGACTTTCTTTGCATTAAAAGATAATCTTTACTTGTATTCAAAATGTAAATGTAAGCCACAAGAAAATCAGACACCTCTGGCTCTTAAGGCTCAGTTAGATGCATTGACTGTCACTGAGCCTGAGGTTCCCCTCCATTACCCTTTGGACCCTAAAGAGGAAGTTTACAAGGCAACCTTATTCAAAGCCTCACCCACTATTACTAAGCCTGAGGTTCCCCTCACTTGCCTGCTGCACTCTAAGGGTGAGGCTTCCAAGTTAACTTTAATTGAAGTCCCTGTTGGACTAAATTCATTCCTATCTGATTTTGTTCAAACTCCTTGAGGGCAGTATCCCTTGTTGAAGATGTATGGAAAATTTGGCCCTAGTTGTGTCTATTTGTCCTTTTCTCTCAGTGACATCAAACAAGATCTGGGGAAATTTTCAGAAGACACTGATAGGTACACTGAGATCTTTAGGGGACTTTCTTAGACCTCAGACTAGAATGGAAAGATATATTGTTGCTCTTAAATCAAAACACTGACTACTAATGAGAGAAAAGCAGCATTAAAGTTGCTATTATATCTAGAAATAAATCATATTGTTAATTTTATAAGGCCAAAGACGGGCAGCCTGTGAAACAACTGGTTCCTACTGGAGCCCAAACAATACCTACACAACATCTCTACTGGCCTACCACACTGAACACATTAGAACAAGAAACATCTTGAGACATGTATTCTTGAATATCTAAGAAGGACAAGAACTAAATCCTTTGATTATTTTAAATTATCAACTATTCATCAAGAGAAAGATGAGAACTCCCCTGCCTTCTTAGATCGTTAACAAGAGTCATCAACAAAATACACATCACTGGCTTTTGATTCAGCAAAAGGCCAGATTATTCTTAAAGACAAGTTTATTATTTGGTCAGTCTTAGATTTTAAGAAAAGTGTTCAAAAGATGGCTTTCACTCCAGATAGCTCGCTTGATACTTTAGTAAGAATTGCCTGCTCAGTATTTTATAATCAAGACCAGGAAGAGGCCAAGGGAAGAAAAAAAAAGAGAGAGAAAAGCCAAGGGAAAGTAGCTGACTTGGTTGAAACCTTAAAAGGAATAGAATCTGTCTGATTCCTGGGACTCCAAGAAGAGCTCTATGATTAAAGTTACCTTGTATCACTGAGGAAAGCCAGGCCAGCGCGAGAGGGACTGTAATAAAAACCATCATGACAAGAGGCTGCCTGGGCTATTCCCTGGGTGCAAAGGTGACTACTGGAAGTTGGATTGCTCCCTGAGATGGAGGACCCAGGGCCAGACTCATCTCACCAGCTGGTCCAGCAAGACTGAAGTGCCCCTGGGCACTCTCTGCCTTCCTCCTCTAGTCAGACTGTCATCTCCACAGAGAATCCCCAGGTAATCATGACTCTGGAGGCAAAAGAAGCCAGCCTATTTCTAGACACTGGCATGTGTCTCTTGGTCCTTCTTTTCAACTTTGATTTCTTGGTCTTCCTTCCAGCCATCATACTTCAGTGAAAGGAGTCACTGGAAAGACAGTAACTCGCTATTTCTCACAACCCTTTGGCAATAACGGGGACATCTTTCTCTTCTCCCATTGCTTTTTTTAAATTTTGTTTTGTTTTTTGTTTTTTTGTTTTTTGTTTTGAGGCATGGGATATCAAACTCACAACCTCACACCTGTCAGGCAGGGTCTTAAGCTGCTGAGCCAAACTCCCGGCCCTTCCCATTGCTTTTTGCTTTTTGATTATACCTGAAAGTCCAGTTCCCTCCTGGGGAGAGTAAGCCTATCTTATTTGAATACTGTAATATCATATACCAAGTCAGATTTGTTGACTCCCTCTTGTGTAGATGGAAATTAATTCTGGGCAACTGAAGGTAGAGTAAGAAAAGCTGTCCTACTACAAAGACATCTGAAAGATTCTACTATTCTTTTTTCACCAGAGACAATAACCCTAAGGCCTGATGTTAAAAAAGGACTACTGCCTATAATCAAGAACTTAAGGATACAAGGTTTACTTACACCCTGCAACAGCCCCTGCAATACACCAATCTAAAAACCAAATGGATGGTGGAGGTTGGTACAGGACCTAAGACTGGTAAATGAGGCAGTAGTGCCAATTCACCCCATGGTATCTAACCCACTTTCCTTCCTCAGATCCCTAAAGATGCCAGTTGGTTTAGAGTGCTAGATTTAAAAGACACTTTCTTTTGTATTCCTTCACATACAGATTCCCAGTTTCTTTTTGCCTTTAAAAATTCTCACAATCTGATCTCTCAATTGACTTGGACTGCGCTTCCTCCTGGGTTCAGAAGCATTCCTCATCTTTTTGGGCAGGTGGCATGTTTCCATGACTTGGCATATTTTGAGTTTTCCCAAATTGCAGGCCTGCAATATGTAGATGATGCACTGTTATGTGCCCTATCAGAAGAGCTCTCTAGTCAAGGTGCCCATGCTCTGCTGAATGGTGTTCCAGAAGCTTAAACAAGTGCTTTTCAATGCCCCAGCATGAGCCTACTGACAGGATACTGTTTCTATCTATATGTTGATGAAAGGCAAAGCAGCAAGTAATTGTAATTGTTCTATAAAAATTTCTTTCTTTTTTTTTTTTTTTTTTTTTTTTTTGTACAGAGGATCAAACTCACAACTTGTGCCTGCCAAGCAGGTGCTTAAGCCACTTAGCCAAACTCCCAACTCTATTTTTTTCAAGGCTCAGACCGGCCTTGCTCAAGTTGTAGCCCAGGCTGGCCTTGAACTCAACACTCCACCTACCTCAGCCTCCCAAGTGCTGGGATTAAAGGCGTTCACCACCTTGTTACAGGCAGCTGATTTAGTTAGAAATATTGTAGGCAGTCAGACAGGGTTAGGTCCTCGAAGGAGCCAGTGCAGAAGCCCAGATACTTTGCAACTGTGGGGGAGACAGACACCTCCTGCTGTGGTCCTTGCCTCAAGACAAAAGATCAAACAAATGCACCCATATCCTAAGAACTGATATTTTAAATAGTTCTCTATCACCCTGAGGAAGTCAGAAGCCAACCAGCATCCCCCCTTCACAGGAAGAGTCACCTCTATTAAGCATCCCCGCTTCCCAATTTGTCCTTGACTTAATCAATTTTAACTGAGCAATTAATCTTATTGGTTAACCATAGTTATGTCCCACCTTATGCCCACCTTGCAGGTTCCCATTCCCCCTCACACCCACCCCCCACCCCCACCCCTGCCTTGGACCCACCTAAACTCATGACTATAAAAATCCCTAAAAAAGACCAAGTCCCTGGCAACCCACTTGGGACCCCTTCGGTTGCTCAGACAGAAGCTTTCGTTCTCTCCATAAATATATTCTGCTCTTACCCTCCATTGTTCCTAAAATTCATTCTTCGATTTTAGAGAACATGAACTCATGCCAGACATGTAGCAGGTTGGGAGTTTCATTGCCCTATATCAACCACACCTGGCCAAAAAATTTTTTTTGGAAGCCCATATTGCTTAAATAAAATTCTAAAATAAGGACCAATGTTTCAATACCACCACACAAATTAGTAGATTAGGGCATTGTTATGGATTACAAACTGGTGGTCAACTTGACACCAGTTGAATTGGTTCAGCTGGTGTTGAGTTAAAGATGCTCCACCTGAAGAAAGGTGCCAGCATAAATAGGGACGTGGAGAAGAAGAGCCGGGCGTTGTGGGTTCTTCCAAGAGTTGTTGTTGGAGCCGCTGGTTCTCCTGGAGGTGCTTGTCACACTGGTTTCTCCAATGTGGATTCGGCCATTATCGTCGGAGGAGCTCGGGACCTCATCGGTGAGAGTGGCTGTGGTTCATGTTGCGGGAGCTCTGCTCCTCACACTGTGCATCGCTTCCTGGCTCTGGAGGGGAGGCTATGTGCTGGAGAACCTGATCACGCTTGGCTTCCTGACCTGTGCTCAACTGTTCTCCATCGTCGGAGGAGCGCGGGACCTCGTCGCCGTTGGGGATGGCTGTGGTGCTCTTCAGGGCAGCCCCGCTTCTTCTTTTGAGCGTGACTTCTCGGCTCCTATGTAGAACCCTCAACCCACTGCACAGCTCCTTCACCCTGCTGGCATAGACTTTCTAGTTCCACCATTGACCTGTGGCCTTCCCAACACAGAACCGTAAATAAACTGGCGTGAGCCCTTATTGGGGGCTCTTAGGTTCCCAGTTGGTACTGTGGGAGGCATTGTCATGCATTTGGGTCTCTAGTGGGACTCTTGCATGATATTGCTGTGGGATCCAGGCTCTCGGCTATCCTGGGTCTTAGTGTTGTGGACAGATCTTCCTGCACCATCTTGTGTTTAACTTTGGGTGATTATGATAAAACAGTATTACAAATCCTGTGTCCTGTATGTAGTTGTTCTCCCTGTAACCCCTGACTACAACAGGCATACACAAATATAAGGTGCCTGGCTCTGTATATATAATCCTTATATTGCTACTGGCTACTGTAAAGTAAATCAAAAAGAATCTAGCTCCCAGCTCCCAGAAATCAAATTTAACCCTAATAAGATGCACTTTTACACATTTCTAAAATCTGAATTTTGTAAGAAATCATCTTTTTGGAATCCTTTCATGACTTCCTGCCCCAGACCTCCTTATCTTATCTCCTCTCCTGCCCAGCAGCTTCATTTGCTCAGCATCTTATTCACAAAGAAGCCCCAGGGAGCTGTTCATTGCATGTGGAATTCCCAGGAAAAATTCTGAGACTCAAATGGCAACCTTCCAATTAACTTTATGCACTGTCAAAGTACTGAAGGTGGAATTTTGAATTATGAGGCAGAGGTGTATTCTGGTAGAAGAGAAATAGACCCACTTCAAGTGTGATATTTAGGGTTTACATTCTTTTGGAACAAAAGAGCATTAGACAGAGTCCCACCATAACCCAAATACGTGCTTCAAAATCTATGGATGTCTGCGGCATGTGAAAGTGAAAGAGAAAAGATGTTAATGTAAACTGGGTCCCTGCTCCCATCAAGTGTAGAGACTTCAGTCTGGCCTGGTGAACTGACAGGAAACTGGAGAATTCTGAAACTTATCTGTATTATGTAGAGGAATACTGGCTGGAGACAGGGAAACAAAATACATGACCAGAGAGTAAAAAGTTAAGGATTCAAGAAAGCCTGTGTGAACTGAGTTCAGGAGACAGAACCGGAAGAGAAAATTTGAAGAGATTCACAATGTAAAGGAAGAAGATTCCCCCTGGAATTTTCTTGGGATATTGAAATAAATATTTGACTTCTCTTAATTTGCATTACATGGTTAGTATTGTTTTGACTGTGACAGAGTCTACGTGGAATCTATTTGTCCCTTAGGCACAACTGAAAATCTCAGGTTTCCCAAATCTGATCATTTCTTTCTCCTCCTCTTTTAAAAAGTTTCTAAAATGTCTTCCTAGCACTACATGATCTGAGCTCTATTCAAATTCAATCACATTTCCTACCATCACCAAAATTCTATACTCTATTCAGACATACAATGAATATTTAGTTAAATGCACTGTGATCTCACAGGTCTCCAGGTCTTCACACTCTCTGCTGTTCCCTCAGCTTGAAATGTTTCTCGATCCCATTCATTCATTCATTCAATCATTTATACATTTATACAACAAACATGTACTGAGCACCAAATAGGTATTGTCCTAAGTACTGAATGATCAAAACTCAACAATGATAGCCACAGCAATAATGGAACAATAAACAAAACGTAAAACAAACACTTGCTTACATAAGATTTATATTCCCTTGGATAATCCTTCACATTAATCAAAATACACTCCAATATTAACAAAAACAAAGTGTGGACCTTGTCTGAATCTTATTTAAGCATATCTTCTTTTTTTAAAAAACATGAAACAATAAAGAAATTTGAATCTGACTGTTTCAAAATATTATGAAATTATTATGCATTCTAGCTGAGATAAGAGTACAGTAATTATGATGTTTCAGTAAAAATCACGGTCTACCTTTTAGAGATACAGATTTAAACAATTATGAGTGAAGTACTATGAAGTCGGAAATTGTATTCAAAATAGTCTTCTGAGGGGTGAGGGAAAGAGGAGAGTACAGATGATACAAGATGAGCTATACATAGACATAACTATCTCCCAGCTTTTGCATACGTTTGAAAATTTCCATAATGAAAGGTTTTAAAAGGAAAGAAAAGAAAATAGTCAAGATGCACTTGTACTTCCCACCCTCCAGCACGTCTTCCTTCCCTGGAGTCCATATTCTGAGGCCTATTCCCTGAGTCTCAAAGGCCCTGTGATAGGCTAAGTGGTCAACTTGATTGACTTGGGAGCCACCTAGCGGATTAGTAAAGCATACTTTACTAATACATACACACTAGGGGATTAGTAAAAAGTGTGACTGGTGGGTTGTGGAGGTGCGACCTTGGAATCTATATCTGGTCCTCTGGATATTTTCCTTTCTGGTACCACTCCCTTGCTCTGCTTCCTGACGGGCCACCATGAACTAAGCAGCTTTACTCCACCACGCGCTTCTTCTATCACGTACAGCAGAATACCTTGGACCCAGCCAAACAAGGACTGAATCCTGCAAAACTGTGAGCCAATTAAACTTCTCTTAAATTGTGGCTGTTGAGTATTTTGTCCAGCAACAGGGAAACTGTGTAATACAGGGCTCTCTGGCTCACCACAGCATCACACCATATTACTGCTATGAAACAATTAGTCACTTAAGGGCAGTCAGTGCCTTTTTAATCATTCTTTCATCAGCTCCAATTACAGTGTCTGGCAGAAAAGTAGACCCTGGGCACCATCTCTGCAAATGAATAACCAAACACTAATGGCGGGGGGGGGAATAAAACAAGGAATTAAGATGCATTGTGTACATGTACCAATTCCCCACAAGGAATGTAAACATTATGTACTACAAACATGTACTAACAAAAAATAATTTTCAAAGGAAAAGAAAAACCAAACACTAGGAAAATCAGGTTTCAATGAATGTAACATTGGTTATGAGGAGATACAAGATTGATGGACCTGCTTCTCTGCTAAACAAAATGATCTAGCAATGCAGCCAGCTCAGTACATATTGATCGAGTCCCTACTGTGTAAGAGATACTTTTCTAGAGACCACATATTCCCTATTAACAGCTGTTTCTTCTTTGGAATTTCTAGGGAAAACTGAGACTATACAAAGGCACCTATGAACATGAGAGCATACGCAAAAGTTGATTATTTTCTTATTGTTTCTCGCTTTAAGATCTAGTTGAAAGGAACAACAACAACAACAAAAAGAAAAAGATTGGTAACTCTGTAGCATTCTAACTTTTCAGTTTATTCATCTTATGTACTGTTCTGGTAAAATAAGATTCTTTATTATTTCAAATGGTATAATAACATGTAATAACCACACATTTATAAGATACAGGACAGTGTAATATTTTAATATATATGTACAGTGTGTGTTGACCAAATCAAAGTAATTAATGTTTTCACCTTTGTCCTTATTCTGTGTTTGGAGCCTTTGAGTTGTTCTCTTACAGTTATCCAAAAATACTGTATTTAATAGGATATTGTGAACCTTAGTTACTGCACTGTACTTGTTTTAGAACACTAGAAAATGTTTGAGATAGACATACTAATTCTCTTTATTTGATCATTATATAGTATAGACATACAACAAATCATTATACTGTACCTCATAAATATGTATGATTAAAATAATAATTAATAAGAAATAAAATTACTTAGGCTATTTTAAGTTACAAATTAGACAACTTTTTACCCTTGGGATTGATTTCCTACCTGAAGAAGTCAAAGCATGAAATATATATGTACATATTATTTACTCAACAAATGATATGAACCTTGCAACTACTGAACAGTTTCAGTAGGTGGTAGATGTTAAGAATCTCTACTCAATCACTTCTAATCCCATAGTTATAAGTACAGAAAATCAAATTTACCCTATGATAAGGTAAAATGAACGATATAGTCTACTTTTGAGGTACTCTTCTCTGCAAAGCAGACTATCTACCTCAAAAATAAAATTATATTGTCTGCCAAGAACAATTCACAACAAATAAAGGGCACTTTTAGAGAATATCCACTTAAATCACTTTGCTCTTTTATCATAACTTTGAACTTAACTCTATCAGGCACTGCAGTAGTGACAGTATTTCAGAACCTGCGAGTAATCTTGGTCAGTGGAACAATACAATAGCTAGAAATATTCTTTAATACATTTCGTTCCATCAATTCTAAGTTAAAATATGCTCACAAGAGCTATTAACAACCCACAGATTATAACAGAGAAGAAAGCAGGATTCATTGCAAATTTTCCAGTATAGCTGTAAAAACAAGTCTGGCCAATTTCACTTGATCTTTCCCATCAGAGGCTAACACAAAACATGCAACTGATAAAAACTGAACACATTATTCTGGAATGAACAAGAGAATACATCACACAAGTTTAGGCTTGATGGAGTAAGGTTAAATATTAAAAGCCTATATTATAGAATAAAACACATACATTGTTTTATTATTCTTAAAGTGTACTAAAGCAAAAAGTAATGCATCTTGATAAAGATCTCAGAAAAATTCATGTAATGATAACCAACATATTTTGATCAATTATCTGACTACAAATAATATTTCTAGTCAAGTATGGTTCAAAATATTTAAGTATAGTAATTTATAGTTGTAATTTCTATTATCTAAAAGAAATATATTAAACTAAGAGAACTACCTACCAATTCCTGACTTCCAGTGTTCTGTAGACTAGGAGAGAGTACACAGTATTACTTGAATGTTATTTTATGTTCCCCTTTTCTCGGCTCTGTTCACCTAATTACCAAAGTATATTATACCTATCTGTCCCCTTTATCTGTCCCCTCTGTCTGCCTGGAAAAGTCCCTATTTCCCTTCCAATTTACAATTCTATAGGCCCATCTGACTCTTAGACCTGAGGCTTAGGTCTTCCTAACACTAAATATTCCTTAGCCATGTTTCTATTATAACACATTACAAACTGATAATATCATTATATGAGCCTCTCTTCCCTTGGAAATGGAAGGAAGGGGGGCGCCAATTCAGGACACATTGAAGAGGCGAACTCAAGCCACCTTCCACAAGAGGGAGCCATAAATCACCGATCAGAGACCAAGGGATCAGTTTAAAATGGTTCCTGGAAGATCAAACTAAAATAAAAACGAGAGGGAAAAGAATAAAAATGAGAGCAGGTTAGCTAACAATGACAGCTCAAAATAATTGTCACATACAAAGGTGGGTTTGGACTCACATTTTCCTAAGGGACTTCTGGTGTGGAGAGGAATATTAAGCAATTTCAAGTCACAAGGCAACCAGGGAGGGATGCTTCCATCCATGTGCCAAATAGATGATTAGCTACTTGGGAAGGTACAGTTCTGGCCTTCTTTCCTGTCAAAGGAAAGCCACTGCCTGCATCACTTAGGATTCCAGGGCTAAAAATACTTAGCAGGTGAGGCTGTCAGGCAGAATGCATGCCCTTGGTGAGAAGAGAGTAACTAACGTGTAGCTAGGGACTGAAGGAAAGGGTGGAAACAGCCAAGGCAGCTCTAAAACACTCAGTAACTTGTTCTGTAAATCTGTGTTAATGCATGGTGAGCCTTATAAGCATAAGTGAGAGTGGTACAAAAGGAAAGAACAGGCTTTTAAGAGAATATGCAGCAGAAATTTCTGATGAGGCCATCAAGTTTAAGGAAATGATAAAGAACAGAATGCAAACCAACCTCAGAAACAAAGGGCCCATAAACTGATCAGAAGAATCAGCGCCTTCAGGAAACCAGCCTGGGAGGATGGGCAGAAGTAGCAACGCTCACTGGGAAGGGTTACCTTCTGATGGCTGAGCCCCTGGGACTGGCAGAAAGGTGCTCGACCTAACCAGAAAGGATGTACAGAATCTGAGATACAAGCTCCCTGCCCTCCTTGGCTGTAGCAAGTACACAGTGGTCTATAAAACATTTATCAACTAACTTAATGAATATAACTGTCTGACTTTGAGTATTGATTTAATTGGCCTAATCTGTGAGGAGTAATTTTAAGCAGTAATCTTTATAAATTTATATTCTGATTACACAGCTTTTGTATAATTTGACCCCATTTTGTCTTTTTAATACCCTATTTCCTCTCCTGTTCCTTCTATCTCTTCCTGAACAATACAGAGTTTCTTGTATTTTGTGAACCAAAGGATTAAAACTGAGCAATCAGTTGAATACTTTGGGGCAAATTATAGCAAAGTCTTGATATGGAAGCTATTAATTGTCTTAGATTTTCACTTGGCAATGTAATCCTTCTACTGCAACATAAGAGTAGTGAAAATTGAGTAGCCATCATTTTATTTTATCAGTGAAAAAAGTATCCCAGGGGTTGATAGTTCATAGTTGGAAGTCTAGGTTCTTGTTGAAGCCTCGTGAGAATGTTATATAATAAAGGAAGCGGCTTAGAGGGACAGCAAGGCCACTTGATGCTTTGGAGCACGTATTATCTTCCCACGCGTTACCCTGCCAATGTGGGTGTGGACACTCGGTCCCTCACAAACCCTGGAGCTGCCTCTGCAGGTCCTTGCCTATGTTACTGAGAAGCTGCCAGTTGATTCTCTTCAGCTTTGAGAACTACAGGAGGAAGTTCATTCAGGGTCAAGGAAGCTTGTTTTCTTTGCCTCTTCCATGGATTTGCTCTATAAACAGATTTGTCCTGCCACATGGAAGGAAATCCTTGTTGTCTTTTCACACTTCAGCTTCCCTAACGCAAGCACTATCTTAAGAGTTGCGATCAAGCCATAAACTCACTCCACGTAGGTATTTGTTTTTTCCTGTCATGATGCTGGGATCAAGGCCTGAATCTGAAATAGTCTATGAGAATTTCTGGAAATATCAGGTGTTTATCAAAATGGATAGTGGTTTGAAGATGATTTTAGCCCTTTTCAGTTCTATTGTTCTCTAATAATTTTAACCATGTTTCTGAAATTTTATCACAGGAAATGATTTAATGATAAACCTTTCAGGAATATGGAATGCTCGTAAGTCTAGCTCATGATCTGGCCTGAGTCTAGTAAGAGTCAATGCCTTAGAATTTCAAGGTTATTAAAAATAAGACTCCTAGCAATTGTTAAACTTTGTCTGTTTCTTCAGAAAAGTTAGAGAATGCCATGTGTTATTTTACATGCCAAAAAATTAGAACTCAAGGGAGCTATTATCAGAAAAATGGTAGAGAAAAGTTTTGCATATAAATTATAGGCTTATAAGTGGTTAGATGAAAGAGACTTAAATGAGGACAGTGTTTGTACATGATGATAAAATTCAGGAGTGAAGAACTAAGGTAAAAATACAGGTCCTCAATTCCCCCAAGTCCAAGTCTGTCTTGCAGAAAACTCTAGGCCACTGCACCCGTCCGTTCCTAAACTGCACATTGAGCAATATATGTTTCATATTAAAATACCAAGCTAATATATAAATTGAAGGATATGCGTCCATGTAGTTATTCAAACTGTTCCAAACTTCTTGCTTTTAAATTTATTGCACTACATTTAGCCTTTATTTTCAATGTTTAGCACAAAAACAAGGCTTTTGGAATTTTTTAAAGGATGGAGAATTCCTGAGATCATCTTCCTCAAACCTTATTTCATCTTAAATAGTTTGATATTTGTCTTCTACATGCCTTTATTTTCATTTGACTGAGGAAATGTCTACATTCCTTTTCTGCCTATCTTTTGAAATATTTGTCTCATTTGGCCTTACGAATTTAAATACAATTTAACAACTAATAAAAATAGAAGTACAGCTGGAAAATTTTGACAGTTTTACTAAATGGGGCAGTATTTTTTAGACAATCAGAAAATACGAATTCTCCAAAGTGAACTATACACATATTGTCACTGAAAGACAACCACAACCTTTTCTAAACTCAACCATCAGGCTGTCTAATTAGAATGTCTTTACACAAAGGTAAAGAATGGTTATCCCCTTGGATATCTGAAAACAATAAATATATACCAATTAAATTAGAAACATGAAGGTTGTTAAAGTGAAAGTTTTATTACTCCAGGCTGATTACAGCTCCAAAGAATGAATAATAAATGTGAATTATTAAAGCATTTTATATTCTAATTATTTTGTATTCTTGAGAAGTTCATCAAAAAAAATGCTGACATGTCATCACCCAACAAGTTCAAAGCATTTCCTGCTTCTGAAAGAGACTTCATGCTTGATATAACCATGCTGCCTTAAGAAAAAAAGACTTTGGTTTTACGAAATGTATCCCTCTCTACCCCAGAATTAAACGGAAGGAGAAAAACACAGGTTTTTGAGTGGAAAAGCACATAGTGTCAGTACTTAATTTGGTATTTTTTATGTATCATTTCCATTGTTATAATGACTAAATATTTTACCAAAATGTCTTTCTTATGTAACACAAAAGTAAGCAAGTTTAAAAACAGTGAGTCATAAGCACCTGATAGTTTTAAAAATCCAGTGATATGCATACTTATTATTCAGAGGTTAGCAATGCCCTCTAGATCTCTCTATTCATTCCACCTTTGTCAACAAACTCAAAAGGTTTACAACTGTTAAGTCCATAAAGCTTCTGAATCCACCACAACTCATCTCGCAACAAAAGCTAACCACCTGACATGTAGGGATGGATGTGTAAAAATACAGCAATCCTGCCCCAAGACTGTGATAACCTGAGTCAACATTGAACACATTAGTGAAATACAATTGCTGGTTTATGGTGTAATTCCAGTTACCCACTGAGCATGAGGTATCTTCTAATTCTTCCATTGTTTAATCATTCAATTTGCTTGCTAATAAGCCAACTGGACATAAAAGATGAGGCAATGAAAAACCATGAGTTGATTTGCTCAACTAAAATAACTCCTCTTATTTAAAAAAAAAACAGTATTAATTTAGTTTTTTTATTAAAACATAACTGGATAGAAATTGCAAATTATAAGTGTAATACAACAAAAAAGAATAAAATTTTTTATGTCAAAAATGTTATTAACCTATAGGACAACCTAGCGTCCTTGAAAGAAAAAAAAAGATAAAAAAGATATGCAGTATATTAACTACTGCTATTCTTTGATTATTTTATGATGAAATTTTATTTTATGTTTTCATTTTTCTTATTTCATTTCTTCTCTTTTTCCAAGTGCCTAATGCATGTCCTGTTCTGAGTCTTTCTCAGTTAACTATCAAGCTTGCAAAATAATTTTTAAAAACAGTATACAATCTTAAACCACGTCTCATTAATAGATGTTACCTTACAAAAGTGGTCTCTGATCACATTATTTTAGAAAATTCATTTCTTTTCTGTTGAGTAGTTCTAGGTCTTTCATATATTGATGCATGCTAATAGTTTTCAGATGTGCATGCCTCAACATTATTTGATTGTGGCATCTCCTTTTAGAAAATGCTTTGGAGATGTTATGATAAAATGAAGCACAATTTTTGAAACACTGTGATATAAGCTAAATTCCAGAAATAAACTTCTATAATTATGAATAAAATGGTCATTTTGAAAATTACCAAATATATAATAGAAAATTAAACTGACCTCTGTTCATACAAACCAGTAGTTAAAAGATATCCAGAATATTTGTATTTTAAAATTGCTTTGTGGAAGATTAAAAAAGTTTTAAATATAAAAATTAAAATTTAAGAAAGTAATTCCAATATAACTAAAATATTCAAGGCACAGACAGGAATATTCTATTAGGTGGCAATGAGCCTGCTTCTTATCTGTGTCTACTCCCTTGTAAAGCTGACCCTTGTACCTGAAGTCCTATTGTGCTACTTACTGAACAGTGGCTGCATACAAGGCAGTGCTAAAGTGCTTAGTGTTTTATATTATATATTTAAAACAACACTCTAAGAGGTAGAGCCTATTACAGCTCACACCCAAGTTTATCTAATTTCTTTCTTTCTTTTCTAATGTATTTTAAAGGAATAGAATCAAACAAAACAGAATAAAGCTAATCAGAACAGAACAATGAAAGCATTACAGGACTTCAAAACAAGATAATAGGAAATCAACAATGGCTACCATAATACATTCTGCTATCTTCAAAATAGTTGCCCATACCATCAGACACAGTAAAATCAAACAATAAGACAGAATAAAACCGATCCTAACAAAACAATGAAAACAATACAGGAATTCAAAACAAGATAATAGGAAATTAATAATGGTTACCACCTTCCCTTTTTAGACATTTCTTCCCCTATCACTTTCATAATATCTGTTATACATTTTGGATCCCACTAACTGCTCCAATTTTTTATGCTAGGAGATAACACAATGTTCACCCATGTGAGTCTAAACCATTTCACCCTTAAGCATGATCTCAAGTTGCATCCATTTACCTACAAGAGCCTCGAGATTATTCTTCTTTATAGCTGAATATCTTTCCATTATGTGAAAATACCATGTCTTTCTTATCCATTCTGTGGTTGATGGACAAGTTACCCTTGCTTTTTTCTGGTTTCCTGTCACATAGAACAATTGTTTTCTCTCCTGTTACTTTCAGTCTATGAATTTCCTTTTGAGTTAAAAGTGTTTCTTGTATGCAGCATATTGATGGATCTTATTTCTTGATCCACTCTCCCTGTATTTCTTTTTATTGGTGAATTGGGGCCATCTACATTAATGGTACAAGTGGCATGCATTGGCTCATCTCTGCTGTGCTATTCTCCTGCTGTTGACCTCCCAATTTTCCCCTTAATTCAATTGTCTGCCTTGTTTGGTGATCCCACTCTGCTGCTGTTCCTGGACCTATGGTCATTTTTATCTCTCTTTAGAATATCCTCCAGCACTTTCTGTAGGATTGGTTTGGTGGTCATGAATTCCTTCAGTTGTTCTTTATCATGAAAGTATCTTATTTTTCCATCAATTTTGAAAGATAGTTCTGCAGGGCACATCGGTCTGGGTTGGAAGTTGTTTTCTTTCAGGATTTGAAACACTTCACTCCAAGTTCTTCTTTACTTGAAGGTTTGTATTGAAAAGCCTGCTGTGATTCTGTTGGCTTTTCCTTTATGGGTGATCTGTTTTTTTTTTTTTTTTTTTTCTATAACAGCCTCTAATATTCTGTTCTTGAGTTGAATTTCTGGATTCTTATTTTATGTCTGGGTGTAGATTTATTTTGATTATGGCTAGCTGGTGTTCTATATGCCTCACTTATCTGCATGCAAGGTCCTTTTCGCATGTTTGGAGATTTTTCTACTATTACTTCTATAAATAATCTTTTTATGAAATTTGTGTTGGCCCCCACTTTTTTGCTGACACCTATCATTTTAAGTTATTTTTCTTTATGTTGTCTTGCAGTTGTTGAATTGCTATTTCCTAGTTCCTAGTTAATTTTAAGAGATCTTTTCTTTCACAATCTCTAGCTGCAATCCTAACTTTGAGGTCTGAAAGTCTTTTGTCTCTTTCAAGCAAGTTTGCCAGCTTTTGATAGTTTTTCAGTTCAGGGAGATCTCTTTGAATCTGTTTCATGCATTCTAATTCCTTCCTATATTGTTCATTCATGGTTTCCATCAGTTTTGTTTGGTCCTCTTTTTTTTTAATCTATGTCTTCTTTAGATATCCGCAGCAATTCTTTCATTGTGTTTGTGATACCGCCTTTTACCTGAGATATTATTTCAGATCTGATTACTTTTACAGCCTCATGAAATCATTTCTCTACTTCAGTTGCTATCCTTTCAGAGATTTCAGGTGTGTAACTTCCATTTTCTTTCATGTCTATGTCTCCCAGACTTGTTTTGTGTGGATTTGAAGTCCGAGATTGCCTTTTGCTCCTTCACCTTAACATTTTCCTGAGCTCTTCCCAACAAGCCAGTTGTGGGGTCCCAGGCACTTCGTCTGTTGGCTGCCCCTCTGCAGTGTAGGGGAATGGGCCTGACACCTGGATTTCTCTGAAACCATGTTGCTGGGGAGGGAATGGGGTATGGGAGGTGCTTCTCCAGACCTGTGTGGCTACCCTGAGGCTTCCCCAATGGCCATGGGTGCATTGTGGCAGGGCTGCTGCTTCTCTCAGTCTGTGTGGGTTCCCCGGGACTCCCCCAATGGTGGCGGGCACACAGGGGCATGTTTGTCTGATTCTCCCAGCCCATACTGGCTTCCCACAGAAAGCAAGCATCTCCAGTGGCAGCCTGTGGGTGCCCAGGGCGTATCTGGCTGTTTCTCCCTATCTGAGCTAGTTACCTGAGGGAAGCAAGCTTCCTGATGGTGGCATACATGTAGGGGCAGGTCTGGCTGTTTCCCCCTGCCAGCAGTAAGCAAGCCTTCTGATGGCGGCAGGCATACAGGGGCAGGTCCAGCCCCCAATGTGGTCTAATTTCAAGGTCTATGCCAGTAATTTGATTAAGAGATACCTTCCTTGACCTACCCCAATTACTAAAGCTCCAATTACTACACCTCTGATAATTCAATCATGAACTTCAATTTTTCTTCCACACCAAACTCCAGAAAGTACTAGACTTTAAGTCGAAATTCTGCCTTTGTTTTATAACCATTTCCCTCTCCTTGCTTCAAGGACAGGGAATAGCTGCTAAGTTTCATGATCTTATATTCTCAGTCTTCACTGCCATTGTCTCACCACTGAGCACTCCAGCGGAAGAACACCATCGCCATGCAATGTTCATACCTGTTTCTTTTATTAATGTCAATTTATTAAAATAGATGCCTTACTCGTCTACGATGGTGACTTCAACCTCCACTCCTGGCTGGATACTGATGGAAGTAATCTGCTTAACAATCTCAGAAGGACTGTGCAAATCAATGAGTCACTTTTAGATTCTCATCTGGAAACGATCCCATGCCTTAGAACCTTCACCACAAGGCATTTTTCTTGTAGTGGTTCTCAAGGTCTTAGTAGGCATGTGAATGGGTCCTTTCACTTTAAGATTCTTTTCCTTTCACCTCTGATCAAGTCAGCACACACCTTGTCCAGCGACTTCATGTTGCGGCTGGTGAGGGTAATCCTAATTTGGTGATTCACCACCTCAGGTTCCATGGGTGTTTTTCCAGTATCTTTAAACACCATGGCATCGACATAACTTCCTGGCTGACTTATTTCTTGGCAAGAATGAACAGTGGTGAGTCAGGAGCAGGAGCGGATGCTACCAAGGCTGGCTACACCCGCTACCACCTCTTGCTCAGAAAGACATACCTGGTTTTTAAATGGAAAATGCAGTTTGAATAGGAACAAAGCAGAAATTCAAGCAGAGAGTAAGAACTTTGATCACTCAGTGAATCCCTATCATTTAAAGCTTTTAAAATGCAATGTAATCTGTCTACTCCACACAGTGAAGACAGACGTATACAAATAAAAGTGGACTTTTCTCAAAGTACTTACCATTTTTACACCCATCCTACCTAAGGTGTCCCTAGAAATATTTTCTTAGTCAGTGGCAATGACAACAAATTGAGTTATTTTATACAGAAACAATTTTTTCCTAATATTCCACATAGTTCTAGTGAGTTCACTGTCTTAGCCCATTCTTCTCACTCATTAAAAGAAACCAAATAAATTTCTTTCATGTACTGTCCTTCCTTTGATTTGTGATTTCTCTACAAGGATTTTAATCACCTCAGTTGTCTGCCTGATGCATGAATGGCCCAATAGAGAACTGACCAATCATCTCACTACATCAGACCTTAATAAATTTGCTTCAGTAACTAAAATCCAGGAAAAAATATCTGTTCTGAGTTACCTTCTAGTTTGCCTCAATTTCTCCCATTAATTTTGCAGTGTCTTATAATCTTTATTTCTGTAGTCTTTATTTTTTATTTTAAAGAGAAAAAACAGAAAAATAAAGAAGCAAACAATTAAAAAAACAACAAAAGCAAAATGATGATGACAACAACAACAAAATATACAATGGCAATATAGGATTTCAAAATGAGATGATAGGAATTTAATAATGGTTGGTATATTGCATATTGTTATCCTCAAAGTAATTGCTCAAGCTATGAGATACAGGCATTCAAGATTGATCAAGCAATACACTTTCCCTTTGAGCAGTTTCTTTTCCTTTTAGTATATCTATTGTAACTTCTGGATCTTATTTAGTGTTTCAGTGTTTTAGGCTAGGATCATAATCCCAGACTTGAAATTATACTACAAAGCTGCTATAATAAAATCAGCATGATACTGAAAAAAAAAAAAAACCAGACCTGAGAATCAATGGAACAGAACAGAAGATACAGAAACAGCTACAAACACATTCAGACACCTTGTCTTTGACAAAGGGGCCAAACCTGTTCACTGGAAGAAAGATAGCCTCTTTAATAAGTGGCATTAGAAAAACTGGCTTTCTACATGCCAAAGACTTAAACTAGAGCCATGTCTATCACCATGCACTAACCTGAAGTCAAAATTGGTTAAAGATCAAAATATTAAGACAGAAACACTAAGCCTACAGGAAGACAAAGTAGGTAGAAATCTTAAGGACGTAGGGATAGACTGAGAGTTTATGAACAAAAACCAAACTGCATGGGAAGTACTTCAAAGAATCAACAACTGGGATCTAATCTTGTTACACACTGAAACAAATCACCAATAGAGTGAAAAGAAAACCCACAGATTGGGAAAAGATTTTTGCCAACTGTCCCTCAGACAAAGGACTTTTATCTAGAATATATAAAATATTGAAAAACATTAGGACCCCCAAATTTAAAGACTCAATCTAAAAAATGGGTATCTGAGATGAATACACAATTCTCAGATGAAGAAGTACAAATGACAAATAAATATATGAAAAAATGTTCAACATCATTGGTCATTCGAGAAATGCAAATTAAAATAACACTGAGATAGCATCTCACTCCAGAAAGAATGGCTAACATCAAGAAATAAACCAGTAACAAATGCTGGCAGGGCTGTGGGGGAAAAGGAACCCTTCTCCATTGTTGGTGGGAGTGTAGACTCATTCAACCACTGTGGAAATCAGTATGGAAATTCCTCAAAAAACTAGGATTAGAGGTTCCATTTGACCCACTATTCCCCTTCTGAGTATTTTCCCAGAAAAATTGATGACATCGTGCCACAGCAATGTATGTGCACACATGTTTATAGCAGCACAATTTGTAATAGCTAAATCTTGGAAACAACCCAAATGCCAATCAAATGAGGAATAGATAAAAAGATGTGGTATTTTTATATAATGGAATACTACTCAGCCATAAAGAATGATAAACTCAAGGCTTTTATAGGTAAATGGATACAACTAGCAACCATACTCATAAGTGAAATAAATCAGACTTGTATGTGTAAACACCGCATTTCTATAATCTTTAAAATGGGATTTCTTGAAAGTTCACTTTTAAAACAATGTTGAAAAAGACTTGTCTGCAAGTACTTATTTTCTGTCTGTAATGAAAGGGGACAGCAGCCCTCATCTCTGAAGAACTGTGACAGACAGAACATGAATAATTTGTCAAGCATATCATCCAGTAGACAATTACATTTGAGTTATTGGAATGCTAAAGCACAAGCATGATTGTATCAATAGAAATGTGAAAAAATACTTGTCAGACACTTATGGCCATGTTTTCATCAGTGTGAAGGGATACAGAAAGGATGTACTGCTCTTCATTTATCTTTAGCAAATATTTGTTTTGGTCTATTTTCACTTCCTCACGCACTTCCTACTAAACATCACACGAGAGTCAGTCAGCTCAATATTTAAGGGACTTATTTAGAAGTTGCATTGTGTTCACTTCCTTAAATTATTGGACACTAATGTGTAACTTTTTTCCACTTCAAAATAAGTTTTAATTAAGCATAGTCGTTACATTGTTATTCCCACAGATATTCCCATCTTTATTCCCTCATCCAAAAATCAAATTTCATATTTTCAAGTCAAACCATTTTTAATATTAATCAACAAGTTCTGCAATTCTATGTCTGTGCTTCATACTCAGTCATTCAAAGACATAAAAGAAGAGATAAATTAATGTATTAATTCTACCTAATAATCTTCCAAATCATATTTCTCCAATGGTAAACCCTAGGAAACTCCATTTTCTCATATTTTTGAAAATCTCCTTCAATTATTTGGAATCTTTATGAATGAGATATTAGATATTCTACACTATTACTGATCATTATTTCAACTGATTCTTTTTGTTGTCCTTAATCCTTTTGTTCTGCTTTCCAGAAAATGCTTCAATTTTATCTTCTAAACTTTCCACTGACTTTTTCCTTTTGCCATCATATTTTATATTTCCATATGACTTTGCATTTCTTCTCATTAAAGACACAGAATCATTTTTCTGAACTCTTCAGTCTGGACCAGTGTTACAACTTACTTTGGCTAATACAATTCAATTGATACAGCAGTGTGTCGATTCTGAGTTTAGGCCTTCAAGAAAGTTTCATGTGTTTCCATTTGTATTTTCTCATACCTCTGTTATTTCTATAAACTCTTCTCCAGTTAGGCTGGCTGAGGACCAGGAATACATGGAGCAGAGCCAGTTATTCCAATTAAGACTTTCCTAAGCCAGTAAAGACTTTCCTATGTCCTCCAAACATAGGAACAACTCTGGTTAAGATTGAGCACAGTCACCCAACAGAAGACCAATAAATATTTCTTCAGTATACCCCTGAGATTTTATGGTTGCTTGTTACATAGTACTGCTGCAACCATCAACAGCTAATGAAGAAGGTAGGTTAGCAGTCAGATGTGAAAAATCTTACACGAAGCATTAAGGAACTGAAATTTATGCTTATGAATGGAATTCTCTGAAGAGTGGTCTTAAGAGGGAGAATCACTATGTAATTTGAAAAATAATTTTGAAAAAATAACTGGTTATAATGTGTAAGGTGAATTCAAAGTGGAATCTGCGGCAACAGTCTAGGTAAGAGATAATAAATGCCTGTATGAAAGCAATATCTGTGAGGATTATGAGGAGAAGACAAATACTGGAAATGCCAAAGAGGTAAGTATTAAGGTATATAGCAACTAGCTGACTGTAGAAGGAGAGGAAGGAGAAAGATCTAATATGTTTTCCAGATACACAGCTGATGTCGTGAAGTAAACTGGAATTAGGTTCAAAATAGATACATAATAAGTTGTTTTGGAATATTGAATTTGAATCTTCATAGGATAATGAGGCAGACGTTGAGTAGTTTTATGAACAGGTTTAGAAATCAGGGCACAGTGCCATTTGTTTGTTTGTTTACAACAATGCTAACATAGGAAACCAGAGAACAGGGATGAAGATAAAGCCATGAGTTTGCATAGGATCAGCCAGGAGGAGGGTGTGTGTTGAGAAGAGAGCCACGGATAGAACACTTAGAATAAACAATACTTAAAGTATCTGATGAATATAAAGAAGCATCAAAGTAATGGGAGGTGGGAGGTAGCTGAATGGAAGGAGAGACTGGTATCTCAGAGCCAGAAGAACATCTCAAGAAGAGAGAGATTAAAGGCTTGTATTTAGAGTGTGCTGAAGTTCTCTCATTAACAATAGATACCTATCAAAATTTTTGAACCAGAAAGAGATTTAAAGATCAAGAACTCAACACTGCAATGATACCTGCAAACTATTCTTAAACTACATAAATAATTTTATAGGAGGTGACCGGGTAACTCTGACAGCAAAGTGATGAGAAGTGAAACTCTCTCTGAGCATACCTAAAAGAATCATTTAAAAAATTTGAGAATCACTGTGAGATTCCACGAAACTTAAGAGAAAAGCAGGAGAATTATTCTTAACATCTATAATAAGCTGTTTTGTTTCTAATCTCATGTGACTTTCTCTAGAGAGCACTAGAACAGGTCATCTCTGTCTGGCTCAGGACTCTGATCTCTGATTATTTATAACTTGTCATGCTCGTCAGCTAATTTAAAAAACAAGCTAGTAAGCATTTAGGCCAAATGTACAGGGACTTCAAGGAGCCTGAAGTTTTTTTGATCTTCTGACATGATATCTCTATTTTAATTTCATTCTTCTATAGGACAGAAAGTTAAACATAGATTTGTCTACTATGTTAATATTGTTTTAATCTGTTTAGTATATATGACTGAAAAACTTCATGAACTTCCTCCTGTAAAGGAGTGAAATAAACACTCCCAGACTATAAGGAAACCCATGCTACTATTTAGAAATCATTTAAATTGGAGGTTTCTATGCTGTACAGTTTTAACCAACACATAAAATATCACAGGACAGTGAATCCCACAAATGATCAACCAAGTTTCACTTTACATCTTCTATCTTAAGGAGCCTTCCTAAGCAAGGAGAAAATGGCATCTTATCTAACCAAGCGAGGCAACTATCTCATCAGTTTTAAGTGTGACTTCAAGCAAAATGGATTTTATGCCTCAGGAGGCTTCCCACCTATTGATGAGAAGTACTTGCTTATCAGTTTCAAATGGGAAGTTCTAAGACCCTTCCTTGATTGAAGTTTGGGTTGAAAGACTGCATCAAACCCTTGATCACTCCTGAGAGGACTGGAGGCATTCTGGTAGGAGTACAGGAAACCCATGCACAGTTCCCTGGCACCCTGATAGCCATTCATGTCCTGTTACATGCTTTGATCACAAGGAAATATGCTCCCATGGAGAGACACACTTAAGCTGCAATACTAAACATACTCTCCATATAAAATAGTTTTAAAGGAAGCTCTAGAAACTTGGCAACACATGGAAAGGAACTCTATTTTAAGCTTACTTGCATTATGTCACTGAGCACATCCTTGAAAATATTGATAGATAAGGCCAAGAGCTATTTAGCTATATAATATCTGCCTATTTCAGTAGCCAAGAGTAAAAGACAAATTCAAACTGCTTAGTAAATGTCAACAGAAGCTTCTTGGGCCATATAACTGAAAGGCTCCACATTACCCTCCCTCAGGAATAGCGGGCTTCAGAATCTAAGATATAGAGTGTGTCAGTCAGCTGTCCATTATTCTAGCCAATATTTCAGATAAATCAACTTAATATTATTTACTTTCATTTTGGGCTCACGGTTTCAGGTCATGGTCACTTGCTATCAGGACCTGGCCAGTCTCCCAATCTTACGGACAAATGTAAGTGAAGGGTAAAAGATAATGGACAAAGTAATATGGTATTTGGGAGTCAGGAAGATCAGAGCTCTTATGATTAAAACCTTGACTTCCCCAGACTGCCAGTATTTATTGAGAATACTTATCAGAGGGTGTGAAGCAAAGTACATGGAATAGCCGAGGTAAAAAGGTACAAAAGTGAGCAGGGCCTTGTGAAAATGGATCAAACCAGTAAATCTTTGCTTAATAACAGAACTGTTTTATCTGTAAGGTTGGCAGTTATTGCCTTGAAATTCTAAGCAAGACATAGTGTCTTTAGCTGCAGTGTTATCTTGCCTTCAGAGATGTCATAGTGTCACAGGCCACTACAGGCCTCTACTATGACTGTTGGCATAAGCGGCTCTATTTCTGCATGCCAGCTACGGGTTCCTCAGGTAAGTCATTTAGGGCTGGGAAAGATTCAAAAGTTAATATAGAAAAGTCAACTGATTAATTCTAAAGCCTGATCAGTACTGCTTCAATGTGGTCTCCATCAACTTGGCCCTGTTTGTCTGTAGCTGTAGCAAAGCAGCACATTATGGTGGTGATATAGGGGAACAAACTCCCAACCTACTGTGTGTCCCAGTATGAGTTCATGTTCTCTAAAATTGAAGGATGAATATATTTATTGAGAGAAAGAATGCTTCTGTCTCAGAAACAGAAGGAGTCCTGAGCGGGTTGCCAAAGACTCTGTCTTTTCCAGGGATTTTTGTAGAGTAAAACCACAAGGTAAGATGGGTCCAAGGTGGGGAAAACATGGGAACTGCTTCATGGTAACATATTAGACAAGCCAACTCCAGGTTTATGGGGTGTCATCAAAACT
Organism: Dasyprocta punctata; assembly: GCA_004363535.1. Taxonomy (NCBI): domain Eukaryota; kingdom Metazoa; phylum Chordata; class Mammalia; order Rodentia; family Dasyproctidae; genus Dasyprocta; species Dasyprocta punctata. The sequence goes on along the minus strand of RJWM01018188.1, from coordinate 16,740 downwards.
ATTGGTGAATATTCAAATTAAAAAGTACAGTAAAAGATACACTGCCATCATTCCCACCACCACTTTTCTAATAACTCCAGCAAAAGTCTAGGCCCTGATGTGACTCATCCCATCTTGGGATGGATGAGAACCCGTAATCAGTCCCCAAAGGACAGATCAGACTCCTTTGCCTTCCTTGGACTAACACCACCACAAAGTTACAGACAGAGGGGGCAGTGGTGTGCACGCAGGTAGAATGAGAAAGGTCAGCCTCCAAAATGAAGAAAAAAAAGTACTTTTAGAAGAAGGAAGAGACACTAGATATATAGAAAAGTTTTATGTCTCTTACAGTTTACAAAACACCACAGTGCTTGGAACATAAAAAGAACTATAAAAATAATAGCAAAAAAAGATTAATGCATAATAAGAATGATCCCTGTCCTGGCAGGCGCGAGGTTGTGAGTTCAATCCCCGGTGCCGCAAAAAATAATAATAATAATAATAAGAAGAAGAAGAAGAAGAAGAAGAATGATCATGGTGATATTTCTGAGGGGTCAAATAGAAGATATATTATGAAGATAAGATCATTGCTATTTATTTTGGGATAGATCTTACTGTCCTTTGTATATCTTATTTGGTCTAACTGCAAGCTTGGATATAAACTATGTCAATGATGTGTGATTATTAATGAGAAACAGTGAAAGGACAAAGCTTATTTGGTAACTAAAGAAAAATGATACTCAAATAAATAAACAATTTTGTATTCTGACACATGTGTAGTTGAATTGTCCTCCAAAAAAGCCTACTTTGTGTTCCTGGTTCAGTAACTACAATGTGCCATTGAATAAATTTCAATCTCACTTGCCTTTGAGCAAAGATCCAGGCAATACAATTAAACATGGGTTATAAGCACTGAGCATTTGTTCTGCTATTATCCAACTACAAGTCTGAACTGCATTTCTCTCCCTTTCTGGGAATCTAAATCAGTCCACACTTTAAAGCCACCACTATGGACATAGCTCCAGGCCTCAATCTCCTCCATTTGTCAGCTATATAAAGTGTTTTAGCCAAAGTAGACAGATTCTTTAAAATTTTATATCTGTAGCACAATTTTGACATTTAATAATGCTATTTTGTATTGTCACCTTTATTTTTTTATGATAGACCTCATCTATTTACTGCTACCCCTTGCAGTTTATGTCTGGTGATTCTAAAGTACTCGTGAGGCACTTATGCAGCTCTTTGGAAATATCCCACCCTTTGCAGATCTTTGCAAATATTGCTTCTTGATTTTGGCCACAGGACCCTACACTTGCACATTTATTTCTCCACTTCCACTCTTCATCTGGCTACCTCCTACTTATCCTACTCAGATTAAATGCCTGCCCTCCAATAAACATGTCAATATGCTAAAAGTTAGGGCAGCCCCTCTTCCACTTTCCCAGAGCCTCCTCAGCTGTCCAGGTATGCATTTTCTTTATGAACATTATCAATATAAAAATTTCAACAGGACTTTGATCTACATAGCAAGTCAAAAATTGGCATACAGAATACAAAACAGAGAACAAATTGATCCTAAATGGCATTTTATTTGGTAACTAAAAATACATAAAGAGTTCGGGAAGAAAGAAAACTAAGAAACATTTTGGCGAATGGTGTGTTTTATTTATCACAGTATTCTTAGCCTAATGCTAGTACTTAGAACAGATAGAATACCAAATGTCAGTACACAGACAGACAAACAGAATAACTTGAACTTAGACAAATGCCTGTGAGACAGAAGAAGGGATGGACGGGGAGAGAGCATCTAACAGAGTGCTAAGCATGAGCCGAGTCTGGACACACGGGTCAGAGGAGATTGTTACTGTGTCTGGTTTGAAACCTTACAGAATTATATGAATTATGAAAGCTTGCTTTATTTCTCAGGACTAATAGCAATTTCTATCAAATAAAAATATTATGATAGAACTTTTTTTTTTAGAAGCCACCTGAATTAAAGCGGATAAGAAGAAGAATGCATGAAAAGGTGTAGGAATTTGAAGCAGAAAGGGCAAGGGAAGTAAGAATGAGGTCTATCTACTGTGTAGCATGTTTTATAGTTTTATAGTCACACTTTTAAGGTACCTAAAAACAAATATACTAAAGCAAAGTGAAATTCTCTGCAATGGGTCTTGTTTTTAAAAAAAACTTGTTTTTAATTAAATCAAGTGCTTTAAACTTTTATCAGTAACTGAGAAATCACGTAGCTCTTATCTTGAACAGCACTTTTCAAACAAATCTGGGATGTATTTCCTAGGAAACAGAACACAATGCATTAGTGGCATGAGCCTTAATAAAGAGTTTTGGGGATCTTGTGTTTATTAAGCTATTGGTCTGTGTACCTCAATCATAATGAAATAACCACTCTGCAGGAACTTAATACACTCTGGGAACGATTCTTGAATGTTGTACTCAAGGTACTTGGTAAAGTAATTTGAAGCAACTGTGTAAGAGGAACAGGAAAACAACCCAAGCTGTTATCTCTTATTGAGTCTATTTTCTCTCAGAGAATCCTGAGAAAACAAAAGACATTTTGTTTGAAGTGTTTTTGCCTTCTTCAAGTCTGAGGGGAAAAACATTCCCTTTGAAGTACTTGCAGATTAAATATTGCTTCCTTTCTTCCTTTATATCCAAAATATTTAGTAACTCTGTAATTGGACTATTTTGTCTTTCAAAAATTATTTAATTAGCATCTACTCATGCCTAGAGGTAGGCACTGCAGTGGCCACAAAAGAAATCAAATCACGTCGACATTACATGGGAACCAATTAGAAATGCAAGTTCTCAGTTTCCGCTCCAGATCACATTTTAGGAAATCTGCATTTTAGGGAAGGCCAAGGGTTTTGAATATGCTTTTAAGCTTGAGTGGTCATGTTCAGATTACACACTGAAATCACATGGTCGTTACTTTGTCTTTGGTTTAGATTTTTAAAGCTGGTTCTATGAGTCCAGAACTAAAACTTGTAACTTAGTTTTTATGGAGTGCCTCTGGGCATCAGAAGTTTTCCAAGAGTCCCATGATGTTAATGTGCAACAGGGGTTGATAACTACTGGCCCAGAGTCAGTGAAGGCATCCAGACATGTTGGCCTTGCTACAGCCCAAGCTTTTGCTAAAATATAGACATGGCACGGATCCTGAGAATTTGGACTTCTAACCAGTTCTCAGATGATACTGATGTGACTTTGCTTCTCTTCTGTCCTTTGCAACGCTTTGTTCTTGGCACAAGTAGATGTTAATTAAATACTTTTTTTATGTCCCATTTATTATTTTTTTCTAATATAAGAGGATTGACAAGCTGAGACCCTGGGAATCCATCCTGTTGGTGGAACAGGCAGCTTTGATTGAAACATACTTTCCAAGGAGAGTAGCGCCACCAGTACCAGATACTCCCCAGTCCCAAGGGCAGTGTCATCTACAGTGGCACTTCACAAGACTGGTTGTGAAATGCAATAGCCTGGTTGTCTACCCTTTTGGAATTTCTAGGAGTTGATCAATATCTTTGAGATAAATTCCTTTCTCCCTTAATCACCCAACGTTTGTTTCTGTAGCATAACTAAAAATCCAGTTGGGCTTCACCACCAAACAACAGAACGACAACCTCACCTAAAAACCATGGGATTAACTCAATTACTCACTTATAAACACAATCACTTTTTTCCAGGTCTAGAACTGGTTGAGTCTACTAAGGCAGTTTCACTGAATAAGTAAATGCTACACTAACCCAATACCTATGCACCTCAGTCATTCACCAACAGACATGTATGTGTACCTTCTAGATTACTAGATCAGACACTGCAATGCTGACCACAGTGTCTTCAAAAAAATGTGGTCAGTAAAGAAATTCTGAACTTTTGTTGATGAAACTTATATTAGAGACAGTACTGAGAACTGTAAAAGATCCGTGAACTATCAGCTGATGGCATCTCATCTACTATTATGTTACTGAGGAGAAAAAGAAAAGATGTTCTTTGGGCCCAACTTAATCATGATTTGTAGAGCTTGAAAGTGCTTTACTGAACAGGATCAGTAAGCACTTTCAAAGGGGAGTTAAGTATGCACAGTGCATTCTGTCACATGAATATGAAGAAGTTGTTCTTGCTCAAGAAAGAAAGTCACCAGCAATTCAGTCACACAATGGCAAGGGTACTTTTTTAAAGAGCAGTTACGTCAAAGAAAAACTGAAAGAAAGCCAAATTACTCAGGGCAGTTTAACTGCCACCAAACTGGCTGCAGGTATCTTGTTTCCTGGTTGTCATGCTAACAAAGGGGTCATGTACTTTGGCACTTACTGGGAAAAGGTACTAATTTTCTTTTCACTTACACAGAAGCTCTCTCAGTCAGGAGAGATTTAAGTAGGAGATTAGTGTGGAATTCTTGACCACTCTATTTCTATAATCTAGAAGCCAGTCAGTAAATCTGATACGAGCAGTTTCTTTGCAGTTTGACATTGAGAGGGCATCGCTGAAGGGTTATTCAGAGCCCAAGCTGTTCACCAAGTTTCAGAGGAAGGGAATTATATCCTGCAATCTTTATTGAAATTAAAGCACCAGGAAGGCAGTATCCACCCATTGTAAATACTCTATTTCCCCAAATGTTTTTGTTAGTAAGGAAGAATACAATTTACTTTAAAAGTGCAATCATTCCTTCTTTTCATTTTTGTTCAAAAAAGTGTTTGGAAAAATTGTGTGAAATATAAAATGCTGGTCTATTAAGAGCCTTATCCCTGGACCTTAAGAGTAACAAAATACCCACACTTGCATGATAGTCAGTGACCAATTAGTGGGCATGAAGCAATGCCTGCCCACTGGATTCCAAAAAGTCTTTATTTTTGCAGCCAGACCTAGGTTAATCTGCAGCTATTACTAGTTTTAGCAACTAGAAGAGAAATCTTTTGGGTTAGGATTTAAAGGCCTTGAATGTCTGAAATTCAAGTGATACGTACTTCTGGAAACAATGCCATGGTGACTGCTGTGGCCTGTCCCCTGCTTCTGAGAGGCAGAGGGAGAGGGACAGCAGAGAGGTGAGGATTAGGTCCTGCCATTGTATGTGTGTATGCAGGTGTGTATGTATGATACAGGAGATTGAGCCAACATCTGTTGCACTGAGTTGTACTTCCAGTCCATTTTTTATTTTTTACTTTGAAACGGTCTCACAAGATTTCTTGAGATGGTCTCAAAATTGTGGTCCTCCTGCCTCAGCCTCCCAGAATGCTGGGATTACAGATATGCACTGCCAAGCCCACTGAAGTTTCTTAATTTGTCTGAGCTAAAGGGACAAAGATTTTTAAAAAGAGTAAGGAGGAATCATGCAGGAGCGATTTTTCTTTCTTACTCATCATAAAAGTCGGGATACAGAAAGCACATAATGGACAGCCCTCAAAAATCAAACAAAAAATAGAAATAAAAGAAGCAAACATAGGTCAGGAACCATTTCTCAAGCAAGCAAGAATCTGTGGAATTATTTGGTACTTCAGTACTTAAGTCAATAATTCAAATAAATTTATGCCATTTATCTGAATAGAAGCCGTGCCAATCTTCTATGACTCTTCAGTGGTGATTAGGTATGTCCTTCACAGTCAGGGGCCACAATACATTGGCTCATCTTGCACCTTGTTGCATATTTTTCTGTCCTACATAAATATCTCACCAGGCATTTCATTCAACCCTAGACCACCATTAAGTGAATGGCCAAGGGTTAGCAGTTCTAGCAATGCTTATAGAAAATTCCTTGTTTTATTTTATGACACCAATTTGTGAAGTTAGGGTTATCTTCAGCAACAATCATTTGTTGAACACTATGAACTCAAAAATATAGTAGGAACAATGTAGGTTCTGAATTAAGCAGATCTGAGTTTCAATTTAGCCTCAACATTAATTAATTCATCTCAGTCTCTTCTCTTTGTTTGTACAAAGTTGTGGTAGACCCCCAGTGATGATGGTCTCCAGGTAGTCACATTCTAGGGTAATCCCTGCCCCTGCTGGGTTAGTTAGACTCAGTGTATTGCTTCTAGTAAACAGAATCTGGCAAAAGTATCACCTGCAAAGCTAAGTTACACAAGGACTGTTACAAAAGAGTTGTAACTTCCAATTAGTGCTTTTCTCTTTCTGACGTCTTTCATCAACAGCTATCTGGACCCTGCGGCATACCGGCATACAGAGAGCCACTTGAAATGAAAGCAGAAATCACTAAAAGCTTGGAAATGAACCCTCCCCAGTCAGTCTGGGTGATGACTGTAGCATCACCCAATACCCAGCATGTACTCTATGGAAGACCTTGAAGTAGAAAACATAGCTAAGTTAGGCCTGCATTTCTGCAGGCAGAAGCTGTGTGTTAAGTATGTTATTCAAAATTACTAAGTTTGGAGACTTTCACCACACAGTCATACATAATTAATACAAACAAAAATAACTTCTATATTCCAACTTTCTTGTAAAGATTAGAGATGATGCATGCATACTATTAGCTACAGAGCCTCTCCTCAGTAGATGGCAGCTCTGCCAAGTACCAATACTCTCCTCCATGAAGAGAACTGCTATCTGCATCCTGTGCACGTTAGCTTCTACAATACACCACGGGTTAGAGAAGAAATTGTTTCCTTTCAACTCCAAACTAAAAGTAATTTGAAAATAAGGGAAGTGTGTTATGTAGATACCAGTAGAAAGGAAGATAGGCAAGTTTGAAAAATATAGATTTTGCTGAGGCAATAAAGAAAGAAAATAGGATGTGCTCATGGAAGTAATTTGAAGAATGGAAATTCCCAGTATGGGTGAAGATTTAATACCTTCAAATGAAGAGCTCCAGACTCCCTTCACTAATTCAACAGTTTCCTAAGACAATATCCATTTTCAAATATTTAATGTAACCCTTGAAAATATAGATGAGAAAGGGTTAATATGCTTTAATTGAAAAATTAAAAAAATCAATTCACAAAATGGAAAATAAAAAAGAAAATAGCAAAACCATGAAAGTGGTCCCCCCAGAAGCCGTGTAGCATCATGAAAGGGCCCCACATTCGGAATCAGAAGCTCTGGGATTTGCTTGGCTGACAGTCTTTCAAAAAATTTGTATTCAGTAACTACTGTATGCCAAACTCTTTTCTCACTATTTGTTGCTGAGACACAGATGTTGATAAAGCAGGCATAATCATTGCTTTCAAGGAGATGAGGGAACATGAAAAAAAGTCATATTTAATTACAGCTACAATAAAGAACAGGAAAAGAACAAGGTGTAATTGGAAATTACAGGAAAGACTTGGACTGAATTGGAGGATTTAAGAAAAGCCTCTCTAAGGGAAGTGACATTTAAACTAAAGGATGCACAGGAGTCAGCCAGGCAAGTGGGAGACAAAGAGCTGAGAGAGAAAATATTTGATTGAAGAAAACAACATGGTAAAGGCAAAACTCAGCTGGGCATGTTTGAGGGACAGATAGGTTCATGGGATTAGAACTTGGTCAGCAAAAGGAGAGTGGGGATCGGGGAGGAAAATAGGGTGAGAATGTACAGACTTTGAGCATATTAGGAAGTATGTTACTGCGTCTTTGAAGGATTTTAAGTATAACGAGAAGAGCTCTTAGTGAGATCACTCTCACTGCAACATAGAAATGGACTAAAGGTAAGAAAGGCTACAGGAGAACTTGGCATCTTGAGCAAGAATAAACACAGTAGAGATGGACAGAAAAGATATGAGTTAGAGATAAATCACAGACATAGGACCTGCTGTAGTTTGAATCTTAAATGACCCCTAAAGCCCACGTGCTAATAGGTTCAGCTCCCAGCCTATGGCAGTGTCAGGAGGTGATAAGTCCTTTATAAGGTGGAATCTTCTGGGAGGAAGTTAGGACACCAGGGGCTACTAAGGCCCTGCATATTCCTTCTTCTCTTTCACTTCTCAATCATGAGGTGAGCAGCTTTGTTCCACCACATGCTCCCTGCATTCTGCTGCACCTTTCACAGGCTCCAGAGCAACCACTGATGGACTGAAACTTCCAAACCATGAACCCAAATAAATCTTTCCTCTTTGTAAGTTGCTTATCTCAGGTGTTTGTTACAGTAACAAAAAGCTAATAGAACCCAAATGATTTGGTGAAAGATTGGATATGGAAAGTGAGAAAGAAGGGAGAGATAGACAAGGAATGTTCCCAGGCTTAAGGCTTGTGTAACCGGATAGCTAGAAATACTAGGTAATGAGTGATAAAAGTTGCAACAGGAAAAACTGGGAAGGGTGAGAGAGAAAAAGGAAGACTAGTTTCATACATTTAGTTTGTGCTGTTTGCAGAACATCCAAGTAGAAATACCATCAGGCTGTTTGGGTGTATGAGTATATATCTCCAAGCAGAAGTCTGACCACTTAACCAGCTGTGAAACCGGACAAGCTGCATTACAACTCTGAGCTTCGGTTGCATTATCCGCATAATGAGACCCAGCACTTGCCTGCCTAAATAAAATGAAGGGGAAGATAGATGAGGCAGGCTCTAGAAATACCCTCTCTAAACTATAATTTAGAACACACAAGTAGGAGTCTTAATTAACTCAGAGGTAACTTTTCACAATGGTAAGAGAAATGTGAAACTTACACTAAATTTCAGTGTTTCCACATGCCCTTAATGGCAAATACACACACAGCTGTGTGTGTGTCTGTGTATGTGTGTGTGTGCGTGTGTGTGTACAGACAGAAAAACAAAAGAAACAAGAAAGCAAAAGCAAATATATTAGTGATTTTTACAAGCATGTGGTTGATAAAAAGGTAAGGCATAACTTATGCAAACACTAATGTGTCGAAGATTTTATTTAGCCTGTGAATGAAGGAACTAGCCATATGGGATTCAATAGAGAATTCAAAGAGCAGACATAATATGTATATAGGTATTCAGGGAAAGGCAATCTCAAAGTTCTTGGAGTATTCATACTCTGTGCACTGCAAAGAAAGGACTGGTTCTCAACTAACACTGTGAGACAACCTCCAGCCTTCGAAACTCTCCTGCTTATTGAAAGTGTTTTTTTGTGTCTGAGCTACTGGGCCATCCAGTATCAGTTTGACTTCTGGACACTAGAGATTGAGTAGCTATTATCCTATAGTTTTTGTACCCATTTAATTGGTCTCCAATAAAAAGCCCTAGAAATCTGGGCTCGGATGACTTCCCAGGTTGGAAAATTTCACATCCATGTCATACATCATTGCTGGTGGAGTTAAAGACTGTGCAAGCAAACTCTTTGGGAGAAGACAATTAGAAGCTTCTGCCTGTTTTTTCCTAGACTTTGCTTTATTCATTTTTTTCCTTCTGCTGATTCAAATCTGTAGATTTTTTACTGTAGTAAACTGTAACCATGAACGTAATGGTTTTTCTGAGTCCTGTGAGTCTTTCCAATGTATCATCAAGCCTGAAAGTGATCCAGGGGACCCTGTCACAATAGGCAGTCAGGAATGTTCAAATTAATTAGCACCTACAAAAGATACAAATGAAGCCTCTTATACAGTACAAGGTGGATGGACGTCGTTTGAATTTCTTCTGAACAAATTTGTGTTACTATCACTTTTCTTCAATTTGCAGCATTGTTAAATGGGTGAAAGATAATGAAATGCAAGTATGAGACTCACTCTGAAGGGCACACCAGGTCAGACACCAGGTCTATTGAAAGAGCACCTAGTCATTTTTCTGTTTTCTCCAAAATCTTTTGTAATTATTTCTAACCTACTCATCAAATCAGTCCTCCTTAAGGAAGTCCCTGATCCAGACAATAAAGAATCTCTGGAAGCGTAAAGTAAATGGAAAGTAGTTATTTTTAAAGGTGATTCTCCTTTTGCTGTATTTCGTGAAGTTGCTGCCATGTAATCCTCCAATTTATGAACCATAAAATTCCTAAAAGTAAAATGAAAATCTGTTTCAGTGTTTTCCTTGAAAAAGACTCATAATTCCAAGCTATTTGAAAGAGAAATACATTCCCAAAAGAATAGCATAAGGATACTCAAAATTGAAGAAACTTAATGATAAAATAGACTTAAACCTTTACACTTACTAACACATGATTGATCTTGAGGAAAGTGTTTTAAATGTACAATCTAGAGAAAGTCTTCAGCAGTGCAAAATCATCTTTGAAGAAGCTGCCACAAGAGGGCATACTAACAAAACTGCCTTAATTTACATGAGGAAAGAGGGAAAACAAAATTTGGAAAGCAACTGCAGGCAGGAGACCAAGTGCACAAATTTGAGGACCATGGAATATGGGTTCAGTGTTTGATGTCTGCTGTCCTATGGGACCAATGCTAACACACTTCAAAACTCAGCAAAATAATGGCACTTACGTGTCTAAAACATAAGGGCTGCCTATTATTTGCAAGATGAATACAGTTGTTTTGACATACAAAGTTCTTCCTAGGTCTCATTTGGTGCCATTCCTTAACCAGTCTCCTCCATTCCAGCCACCAATGTTTCCCAACTCAGAATCACCTGTGTGGCTTTACAAAATTTACTGCCCAGGTCAAGAATAGTGGTACACACCTATAATCTAAGCACTCAAGGAGACTGAGGCAGGAGAATTGCAAAATTGAATGCAGGCTGGTCAACTGAGCCCCTATCTCAGAATAAAAAATAAGAAAGAGCTGACAATGTAGTTCAGTGTGGAGGCCCTAAATTCAAATCCCCAGTACTGGAAAAAAAAAAATTATTGCTGAACTTTCCCTTGGAGAGATAATACAGACTCTCTATAAGAGTAGCCCAGGCATCAATAACCTTTTTACAGCTGTGGTGTTAATTGTGATATGTCAACTGAAAGAGGGCAGATCCACCCCAGATGTGGGCAACCCCAATAAATATGTTTGCACCCTGAACACAATAAAAAAGAAAGGTCTGGGAATTTAGCTCAGTGGCATAAGCACCTGCCTGGCAAGCGTGAGGTCATGAGTTTTATCCTCGGTGCCAATAAAAAAATAAATAAATGGAAAAGGAAAAAGATGAATTGCAAAGTTCATATCATCACTGGTATGAGGAAATACAGGGTACATATTATGTATGAGTAAACCAATTCACTATTTTAGTTTAGGGTCAAGGTTTTCCAGTCTGCTTTTACCCTTAAACCAATTTCAATGTCTTCCCTTATTTCTACTAACTGTGAACGTGCTAAGGGTCTAAACAGATACGTCCTTTAGAATGTGAATTGAATCAGAAGCCCAGTGGCACTCCTGGTCTGTTGAGAAGGGCTTACGGTTTTTCCTCTCAGCTGGTTCCTGACTTTCAGTGGGGGTGGAGTGGGGGAGAAGCTGGAAGTGATCTGCATGCTTCTGATCCCGGCACTCAGGAGGCTGAGGCTGGAGGAACATGAGTTGGAGGACAGCCTGAACTACGAAGCAACACTCTCTCAAAAAGACACCCCTCCAAAAAAGAAAGAAAGGAGAGAGAGAGAAAAGAGAGAAAGAGAGAGAGAAAGAAATTAGGGAAAAGAAAATAGACAAAAAAGGGTTGTGTTCAAGATGACATGACCTTGAGTGAGAGGCAGAAATGGACTAGAATTACTCTAAATTTAAATAAGCATTGTACAGTATGCAAATAGAATAAAACAGACACATAAAATTACTTTTGACTTTAAAAAAAATTATTTTAAGGTGTAGCTTTAGAGTATTTCAACTTCACCAGTGAAGATACTTGAGAAGAAAGGCAACCAGGAAAGGCAAGCTCAATTCTGCCATCTACTGCCTAGCAAAAGAAACTATGCTTGGATGCCTGAGTCTTCTCCAACACCCAGGGTCACTCATTTAGCAATGGATGGGATGAAAGCTACTGAGATTATTCCCAGAAGATGTGACAAACCTCACATTATCAAACAATAGAAACTGAGTTTGATTTAACCCAGCGAATAATTAAACCACATCAGGGTTAAATCAGTAGTTATGAGCCAATACTTAAGCCAATCCAACTAATTACAGTTTGACCCTAAAACCTTCACCACTATTGAAGAGCTTATCAAACCGGGAATGTTCAGAACATTGTGGAAAGGTATTTGGTCTGCTTTGCATCTATGTTGGTTTCCTCGGTATCTTATGAAAGTGAGGAAGGGTTCCTCTCTTCATCTACCCTTCAAGGGAAGATAGATGTTGGAGTTGAAAGTTATGAACAAGCATTCCAGATTTCCTGTGTTCTATTCTTTAGCAATGTTGTTATTAAAGGACAAAATTGTAGAGATAATAACTTGAAAGACTTGTTGGATTTTAGCCTCACTGGGGAAAAAATGACCTCCATATTATATTGTTCCTTGAGTCATATTTTGACAATAAAATCTCATGGCATGTTATATTCATGGTCAGCAATAATAGCTCTTGTTCATGTGTGGAATAAAAGACAGGGGATCACCTCCTCTATTTTTATCTATAGGTTCCTGCTTCTAAAAGTATGCTGAAAACTGCTAGTGATCTTGTGCTTATCATATGTTGATCTATTTTCAATTGCCTAGATTTGAAAGAAGCAAGTATTTTGAAAAAACCTGAGTGAAAAGTAGTGGTTAAGATTGTAGGCACGTAGTCAGAAAAGTATGGATCTGACTACTGGCTCCGTTGCTCATAAATCGTTTTACCCTGCCAGACCTCAGTTTGCTTCAGCTACAATGAAGAGAAGGGATTTGATCATTGACATGTGTAATCTTGCTCAAACTGGTTTTAGTGAGAAACCTTCTAAGCTTGATTGATTTTATCCTGCCCTTCGTATATCCTAAAGAAGAGAGTTTGTGGAGAATAATTTCTTTACCATAATCCATTATCCAAATGTATAAAACATAAGTGAATCTATTCCTCTGTTGATTTAATAAATGCTTAGTTTTATCATGTAAATCCCAAATGGCACCTGAATCTGATTATGCTACTCTCTCTGGACTCCTCTCTCTCTCTGTGAGAAGTCCAAAGCGCACAATTTGAACACAGCAACCTTTCATCATTTCCACTCTCTTTTCTAACTGCTCTCCCTCATCAATGCCCAGAAGTACCATACTCCTGAAGTACAATAGAAAAAAATAAAGATAGATAGAAAGGAGACAAAGAAATCACAATGAAAAATTGTATTGTTAAGAAGACTGCAACTTTCAGGACCTAGTTGAAGTTACCCAGGGTGAACCATCAGCATTCCTTTGATTAAATGAGGGCTCCTTCCCCACCAGACTCGTCATACTCCGAATTCCAAAAGCCCATAAGCTAACTCAATTGAGAAAGTAAAGAGCAGAAATCTGATCCTGAGACAAAGGAGCAAGTTGAGAGAATTCAAAGAATGTTTAAATTACCTATTTTAAAAACTGGATCCATACCTGTAGAATGGGCCACTACTCTTCTGTGGGGAGCACCTTTCCTAGGATTTCCACTCCCTCAAGAGAAGCATAAAGGTTCCCTGTTCCAGAAAATAATGGACCCCATTTCTCTGAGTACTCACTCTCCACTTTTGAGCGCATCCTAAAATCTTTGCCTAATAAGCCCTTCCCATGCCTCTTACTAATGTAGCTTAAAAATTCTTTTTCCATGACAAGAGTCAGTGAACCTACAAGCTTATTCTACAGAAGGGTGGGTTTGGTTCCTTATTTAAGCTATGGCGACCTTCTCAGAGCCAGGCTGGTGACATTCTCTCATGCCTTCCTCCTCCCAAGCCTCATTCTCTCCAACCAGATTTGAATGTCCTGCTTAAACATCCCTGCCCTCTAACACTCACTTGTATCAATCTTCAATTTAGGATATTGCTTTCTAACCCATGTTGCTGCAGCAGCCTACCACATTCCTCTTTATAGAATTCACTTTTTCTATTGTCAGTGTTGGCTTAAAAAATCATACACTGTTCAACTTTAGAGCTCCAGGGTCTGAAATGTAAGTGTTTGATCTATGAGATACACTGGGTTTAAAAGCTGTAGGTGGCAGGCATGCTAAAATATTTAACATACTCTTCGGGCATCTAAGAGAAAAATAGACCTTTGCAAATCTCCCTGTTTCTACTCAGAATCTGTTTCCATATACTAACTAGCAAGCATTTATCTAATGATAGACTAGGGATCAAGAAAGAGATGGTACCACACACTGATGGGGAGCTGAACTATGAAGGAATCAATCTGCTTACAAGTTATATTCCAAAAACATAATATCTTTCCATTTAAGTTCTCAGCAAAAATAGTAAGTATTTCTGTAAATCAGGGGGCATTGGTGTATTTAATATTTTGTCTTTTGACAATTTAATGTGCAACTTTAAATAAATTGAAGGAATGAACACTTTTTTCTTGTTCTCAAGTCTCAAACAACTGTAACTATCTTGGCTAAGTAGATTTGAGGACAGTAGTATCAAATTTTGGAGTCCTGTATAGTTCACAGCAAAATTTAGAAAGTACGGTGGCCAGCGTAAAAGTATACATCACTTGGGTGAAATATAAAGAAGGAAACTGTTGGGTACCCCACCTTCAGGAGCCTGGAACTCTTACTTTTATGCCTTTCCAATCATGCTTTTTTTGAATTTATTTGAACTCCTACTTTTTGGTAAAATTTAAATCCAGCAAAAAGGAACTCAAAATGTGAAGTATATATACTTTTTGAAATCTCCTTTTTCACTATTATCTCTGTGCTTTTTTTGAATTATCATTAACCTTTCTGCTCACCTCTACATTCTCATGAAAATTTAATTTTAAAAGCTTTGTAAACCTATTCTATCTCAATGGTATACCCATGAGTGTCTATTAGATCAGTTGTATTTCTAAAAAGGAGTATATTACTTCATGGAAGTTTCCTTGGTAAATTTCCAGTTATCACCATGAAATAACAGGTAGTGGAAGAGGTGGGAGAGGGTTGGAAAATAGTTGGGCAGAAAAATCACAGGTTATCACATACTGGAAAGGAATAATCCCCAAGATTCAAAATCTTAGCAACTCTTTTTGTCCTTGTGCTCCCTTGTGAAAGAGTCTGCCGAAGCAAGCCCACAGAGCTCGAAAATAACTTGCATTCTTAGGCTGGAGAGCAGCCAATTACCCTGGGACCAAATTCCTGTTTACTTTGTAGTGAATGTGGGAGACAAGCTGCCTGCCAGTAGCTGTTCAGGCAGTGAAAACACAGCCAGGGGCTATTAGAAGGAGGAAATCACGGAGCACGTTAATTTGTGAACTTCAAGGACAGAGATTAAACATTGTGCCAGGAAGCTCAAATAGTGATTTTGCCTAAAAGAAGAATCTGAGCTGAGCCCTTAAGAGTTTGATGAAATGTTTGCATAATGAACTGCACATCTTTGTTCCCTTACTTTCTTTTTATTATATTCAGTCCTTCAAAGTTTTTTTTTCAAAATGCTATTGATTCCTTACTTGAGAAACATGAGTTTGTTTCACCTTGATTTACCTTCTTGGATATTAGATATGCAGACAAAGACAACAGAGTAGTATTCAGAGTAAGATTCTAGGTTGCATTTACTATAAAGAAATAAAGATGGCTCATAAGTCCTGATGGTTATGAGGCCTCCATCTGTAGCATTTCCAGGGTCCTTCTAGAGTCTGCTCCAAGCCCTCCACACTCATTAGAACTTGACTAATTTTTGATTAGAAGGGAAAGCAAGAACTGCCAAACCCACTAATATGGCCCACCTCCCAAATACTGTTCTACACTATTGTATTCCTCATAGGGAAGAGCTCAGCCTTTAACTACTGGGAATGACACAGTGACACTTGGCTCACCAGAGCCTCACTCTGATGTTCTTAGGTCCCTTGTCATGAATTTTACAGTTGTTTGGAAATAGAGCTTATTGAAAAGCCACCATTGAAACAATTTTCCATGCTGTGGATAATCATTCTATATTGAGGTTGAAATACGCTGGAAATTGAACTGCCTCTTTCACATGTCCCATCTCGGAAGAACTTGGAGATGTTTTTCAGTGTTTTATTACAGAACATGAGAAATAGTCTGCCAGACCCAGGACACAGAAGCTTTATCCATTAGCACTTTAAGTTGAGTCAAATGGAATGCTCGCTCTGGTGCCGGGAGGTCTGGATGTCTGGGAAACAGGAGTGCTGCAATGCGATTGCAGAGGACAAATATTCAGCCAACTATAAAACTGCAAGCCTTAGAAGGAAGCCATCTTTTCGAGGTTTGGCTATCATTTTTTAACCTCAATTTATCAAACACATGCCATTTTTGATCCTATTAGTTCAAATGTCATTTCCCTTCTTCAAATCAAAATGATTCTATAAAGAAATTACTCAAGTGTATTGTAGTTTGAATGATCATCTATCGTCCAAATTTTCTCAAAAGCATTCATTTTTCAATAGTTTTCTCCCCTTAAAAAGGACATGTTGCTTTCGACATGTCCCCAGATCACAACCAGGAAAAACATACTCAGTGAGGTTTCCTAGTATGGAAGCACAGCATAGTCAACTGTTCTTTGAACTCTTCATTTATTTCATTCCTTTGTTCTCTGTTTGCCTGGTGACAATGAAAAATAAGTAAATAAACATGGAAAGGCAGTAGTCCTTGTGATAACTATCAGAAGTTACAGGTGTCCTAGTTTTTATTTCGTGTAACTGTGAATCTCATTCATAAATACCTTTTTTTCTTATTTTTGTAATGGGAATCAGACTCAAGACCTCACTTTTACCAGGCAGATACTGTGTTACTGAGCTATATCCCCAGCTCATCCAAAATATATCTTAACCTTTCTTTTGTTAAACTGTTTGTTATTAACTTGTGACAGCTCGAGATAATGACTTTTATGTCCCATATAAGAGGGGAAAAAATC
>RJWM01018187.1:0-41487 GCA_004363535.1 Dasyprocta punctata | reverse complement strand
ATTTTCCTAACTCTTCCAGAATGATGGCGGCCCAACAACTAGAATATTTTAGCCAGAAGTCAGACAATGTTCTTCCTTCATTACCAACAGGAAGCAGTTTATGTGGCGGTTATGGGGAACACAGATGAAATAAGCTGCTGCTTATTTTAGTCTCCAACTAAAGGCTCCACATAAAATTTCAATGACTACTTTCTGTCTCATTGCATAGTAAAGTTAACATCAAGTCTCTCCACCCTACCCTTAGGTCATGCAGAAAAAAATCAGGCAACCATGGCTTGAAGTTAATCAGTTATTCAGTCCAATATTAATACTATACGTTGCTTACTAGAGAGAAAATATATGTTAGTAGAGTAATAACAAGCGAGTTATACAGCATGATATATATACCATCTTAATGATGCTCAGGTAAGATGTTCCATGCATATTTTTAGGCTTTTGATAAAACTGTTCAACACTATAATTATGAAATTTATTTCTGAATGGTGATACTGGCACATAGTCAATCAATATTATTAAGTTGTGTCTACCCAAATTATCCAGGTCTCTTAAAATAGACTCATTTATCCCAATACATGCTGCGATACAAAATATCTGTGGTAGTGATATGTTAATCAAATTTACACAAAGAGATGGTTCAATGGTCCTTCCTCTCCTAGTGCATGTGTGCATACACACACACACACACACAGTCAGCTTAGGTGGAGACAGTCTGATACCTACAAATTTAGAGAACACCCCAATGTAGTGATGGACAGTGTCTGACTCACTGCTCAGCAGAGGAGGAAAAGATTTGCCTACTGAGCGGTCATCTCTTCTGTCCTGCTCGGCATGTGGCATGCAGCTGGCAGAACAAAGAGTTAAAAACTTACTGACACCTGGCACTGACTCCAGTTCATCGAGCCTTTCCCCCCAAAAAATCTATTCCGAGGATTGAGACTAAAGAATAACCAGATCACTGATGCAACAAGCAAGGAAACCACACCTTGCTCTGTGGCTACCCCTGGTGCACTCATTCAGTGAGTCTGCTTGGGCCCTTGCTTTTCTCCCTCTCTGCCCCACTGCAAGCAGAAATGAAAGCAGCTAAATTTCAGTGAGAGGATAAACTACAGAGGTTATTTCCTTTTGCTGCTTTTTTTTTTTCCCTTCAAGATTTACAAATCAAGCCTTCCTATATTCCTAGCCTTAACTTTATTTGTGGGTAAGTCACTACAAGGCTGCTATACACATGATGAAAGAAGAAATGGTTAAGAAACTTCTGGTCCAGCCAGGTCCCTTTGAGAGGATTAGTTGTCTTCATCTCAGCTAAAAACCAGGTTCCATTCCACCAAACCGGAGCTCACCTGCAGTTCCACCTATAACCTACAGGTGTCGCCCTCTGCATGGCAAGGCCAGGAGGGCAGCAGGCTGAAGGAGGCGGACAAGTCCGGGCCGCCTAACCTAAGCATGTGGAAATAATAGACATCTCCAAGTGAACTGTCTGGTCCTGGAGAAATAAAATAGGGCATTCATAAGCAGTTACACCATCTGTCTTTATACCTTCATCATCAACGATGAGAGGGGGAAAAATGTTCTTTAAAATGGATGAAAGCCCAGGCTGACAGTAACTGGAAATCTGTGAGCTCTGAATACCAATAAAGGTAGAGAAATAATTTTAAAACAGGGATACTAACTGCAAATTTGTCTGGATGGCTCACGCCCATGATGTTTTGCAGACAGTGTGTGTTTTTATTGGTCCCAAAACTGTAAAGCAATTCTTCTCACCAAGATTCCAGACCTCAGGCATCCATGGAAGAGCTTGGTCTCCTGTCACTGATGACGCAAGGAAGTTCAGTTCTGAAACACAGCCTTATCTACAGGCCAAGCAACTGGGGCTGCTATCAAGCCCTTGTTCCCTTTAGGGAAAATGTGCTGACAGGGCCCAGAATGGAGGAAGTTCTTCCCACAGATCACTCATGGCCCATCTTCCCCTGAAGTCATTTACAGAAGTCACACTCTTCTTTTGTTTTTCAATAATATCAACTACAAACAGAAGGTAGGCACTAGCGAAGACTTGGATGGGTGATAGGTTTAATCTGGAAAAATCCTGTCTTTCATGCTGAGGAAGGGGCTGCTTTTCTTCACCAAAACACACAACAGCCACACGCCATTTACAAGGCCAAAACGGACACACCACAACCATCTCCCCTGAAGGTGGTTAGTAATATTTTAAATCCTAACAATTTCAGAGAACAGCACGAATGATTTTTTCCAGGCTGTGGCCAGGACCTGGGTGGGCAAGGAGGTCATCTCTGACTCCCAGGCCCACCCTCATCCTTGACAGCAGGCAGGAGGCCCAGCACATGCCAGATAGGCCTGAGCTTTACACAGCTCCAGAGGAAGGGCCCTGGCAGGAGCCCCCTTGAGTGGCAACATCCCAGCAGCTCTCGAGCTAGGTCACCTCCTCTAGTCTGTCTTATTCTGATGTGAAAGGCCCAGGGAAACAGACGCAAACCTTGAAAAACAGGGAGATCTTTTGGGTGTCCTTTCTGCTTTTCATGCCCATGTAAAGCAGTGATTGAAGGCCTCTACCAAATCGATCTCCATTACCACCTCCTCTTAAAACTCCCAGACAGTACTTCTAGCACTGGGCCAAACCTGGCCTACTCCCATCACTCACGTTTCCTGTGAAGGGCAGAGCTCTCAGGTGGAAGCATCCCAGCAGATAAATATATTCTCAAAGGGGAAGGTTCCTAAGGCAGCTTAGGTTTTTGAGAGGATGAGACCACAAACCCAGAAAATTCCCCTTCAACTGAGGTGGTGCTGCTCAACACAGATGGAAACTGTTCTCTTCATACAAATCATACTTAGCATCTTGGTAAAGGTGACCGCGTGACTTCCTTACGCATAGTGACGTCTGCTCCCGAAGGAGGTGCGTGTGGCAACTGGGAACCCCAGGGGGATTTGTAACAATTTTATGAACCACCTGGAAATTGGTTTGTGGAAGGAACGCAAGGCAGAAGCCCAAAATAGAAGTGGTATCATCACGAAGTCAGCATTCAACCCACTGTGTATACATCCCCGAAAGCATCACCCACTAAAATGTTCCAGTTGTTAAAAAATGGCCCAACTCCCCAGAATAACAGGGGCCAAGTGATGTGTCCATTGAGGGTATTTTACAAATCGCTTACAGGCTTGAAGGAAAGGAGAGTCAATCAATGATCAAGATTAGTCCCTCGGTTCCTAATTCTTAACAGGATAATGTAGATTAATTCAGACCTGACAAAGCCCCCACAGTGCCTCAGTGTGACAGAAATTTGGAGATTCTCCTAAGAATCAGCATGTTTGTACCCAAGGCTCTCACACAAATGTGTAACTTCAATAATACACCAATCTGTGATCCCCAAAGAATGAAATTGTTCTTTCCTTTTTCTATGTGGGGAGTAATGTTTGGGGAGGGGGTGGATAAAGTACGCTTGCCTGTCGGCAGGCTCAAGAGCTAAGAAACATTAGCTGTCATGAACCACAATCAAATCAGGTTTGAAATATTTAGCAGTGGCTTGGAAAATGCGGTGGTGCAGCTCTGACAGGCGAGATGTGCACAGACACCCACTTTCCATTATAATGGAAATATCAGGCCTGTTGTGAATATGTATAACCCAGAAAAATGTATTGATTTTTCATTCGGCATTAAAAAAAATGAAATAGCCTGCAGCTGTCAAAAGCCTTTTGTTAAAAGCTCATCCTTCCTGGAATGAGGTTTACCAGAAACAAGTTTTAATTGTATATAGGACCTCTTCTTTGAAAAACAAAATAACCAATCTGCTCACTTTGAAGATAGGGTTAAAGCTTTTCCTTTCTCCATTTTCAACCTAATTAACCCAAGGACGACCACCTAAGCAGGTGGGAAAGACTCAAGACTCGACAAGCTCTGACCAGCAAAAGTGATGCAGAGGGTGGTGGCTACAAGTGGCGTCTGCTGGTGTCTCTGTGGTGGATAGGGGGAGGAACGCGGGGACTGTGCTTTGTCCTCTGTCCCTCTACCTCCTGTGCAGGCACTGGACTCTGAGTCTCACTGTGTGCACTGGCCAATCAGCTGCCCTTGTTCAGCATGGGCTGGCAACCAGAAAGCAGGGGCAGAACCCTAAGGTGTGTCCAATCCTTCTGGCATTTTTATATCAGTGGGAAATTTCTACTAGCTATACATAGTCTACAGAGTATGCACGCTTCATTTTGCAAACAAAAGTCAAATCAAACCCTATAATGCCAAAGATGAGTCTGAGGCCTGTATCACTTGTTTCAAATGCATTAAAGTCCCGCTACAACAGAAACTTGTAACAGGATGCAACTGGCAATTCTGACAGACAAACATCTTGTACCCAGTGTGTTGATTCTAGCCCAGTCTTCTCCAAGCCACAGGGAAGAGGCTACCGGTGGTGACTCTCATAGCTATTGTAGACCACTAACTATGCCATTTTCTCTCTGCGACATTTTGGCAAGTGGGATCTTATTGAATAGTAATCAGAGGATCCGGGGCTCTGTATACCAGCTGTGTAGCCATCCAGATCCAAACATAGTAAGCCACACAGCAACACTTCCAAAATCTCAAATGTTTACTCCCTTGTTTTATTCTGTAGTATCTTGAAGCTGCCTGAGAGGTAATCTCCACCTTTTTCTGGGTGATAACACCTCAGCTCCAGAAATGTTCCCTTAAATGAAGGTGGTTTATAGTATTTGCCACAAATGCAAACTGTTCTCTTAACACTCCTTACATGAAGCACCTTAATAAAAGTGACTGCATATCCTTATACATGCACATATAACGGAGAATTTATAAATCTACCTAGAAGTCACGGGTGGACAGTTTGAATGTTTCTGAAACTATTCTCCAACTTCGTCTGTTCAATATCCTACCTAGTAGTAGCTTATAGATTCATCAAGAAAATGCCAAATCCCAAAAGGAAGGACCGGGGATCCATATCGACACTGGCAAGTGGGCCACCTTGAGAGACAACTGTTGTAGTCCAGGCAGGAAGCATCGAAGGCAGGAAGGATAAGTGGGTGTGCGTGTGCACGCAAGGGCGGGTGAAGCAGGCAGGGCTCCGCAGCAGGAGTGCTCATTTATTCATCAGGAGTGTAATATTTTCCCACCTTCTCAGGATAAGATGTCATTTCTTTTCCAGTAGACATCAGAACTGCAGTGCACTAGCAGGGCCCAAGGCATTCAGTGGGAAGCACGTTCTGCCCGGGATGACAGGAAAAATGGTCTCTTACGCTCCTACTTGCCTGGCCTCTTGAGCTCCCCTCTGGCTGCTACCTTGACCATTTTACACTTTCTTGCCCATTTAAAAACTCTACTCAGCATGGAGAAGGGTCAGGACTTAGCCTACCATTCCTACAGGTAATTATTCCACTGTGGGTAGCTTAAAAAAAAAAAAAAAGTCGAACTCCTAACCAGTTGTTTAAACAAAACCACCTTCCCAAAGATGGCATTTATAAACAAATTTGGCCCACCAAAAGTTAAGAGGACACCAGCAGGAGAAAGACTGAGGGACGTGGAAAAGGCCAAACACGAGCCCTTCCTCCAGCACAGAATTCCGTCCCACACGGGTCCTGGGAGCCATCACAACAATCCTGCCGGCTGCTAGGTGCTCACTTCCTGAATGCACCTGGGGCCGCTGTGCCTGGCGTTTCTGCGCGGAGCTCCAAAAGCCGCCAGTGGAAAGCTGCCAGCCTCCCAGGATGGCTCGGCGTGCAGGAAAACGCACACTGAAGGAATCTGCCCTCCTCGCCGCCCCGCCCTGATCTTCTTTCCTGTCCCCCACCCTGCTGACCCTCTCTTTTGGCATCAGGCTGCAAGAATCAACACTCTGAAGGCAACTCTGGGTATTATTAAAAATGACTAATTGGAGAACAGAGACCATTTATGCTTTTGTATATTTGAAGATCTTGCCACTGTTTACAGAAACAAGAAAAATGGGGAATGTGCAGCCAGAGGCAGCTCGGCTGGACCCAAGCTGCAGCCTGCGTGTCTGGCCCCTGCTGGGTATAGCAAGGTCCAGCTCCACAAGCACACAAGTCCAGGATCCTCTCCATTTCCCTTTGTACCTGACTGCACCCCCGACTCGAGCACTGACAGAAGACAGTGGGCTGTGGGTCCAAAGCAGCCAAGTCCTCCCAGAGAAAATGTCCCCGCTCTGCTCTGAGCTGTCCCTCCTGTGGGAACAGCACAGAACACCAGAGCGTGGAGTGAAAAATGCTGCCATTGTGTGGTGAGGGACAAGTCCTGCCATTTTTCCTCTCCCAGGCAAGGCCACCTGGTCATTTGAACTGTTTGTCAAAACCACACTAGAATTAAGGGGGTGGGTGGGGGTCAAGAGAGGAGAAAAAGGGAGGAAACGCCTAAAGCCAGTATTGCAACAAGTTCCATTTATCTGTGTTCTTAGCAAAAGCACCTGGGCTGCCCCCTGCAGAAATCCAGAAAGGATAAAAGCAGATGTGCGGCGACAAAGCACAACAGAACTAAATATGTCGCTGACTCGCCTGGTGGCTATTCACAGGAAGATTTAAAAAAAAAAAAATAACTGAAAGGTGTGAGTTCCAGTTTGTAAAATAAAAACCCAACCCTGAAATGGTCTCGGAATCCACACTAAATAAGAAACCCAGCTATGTCCCAGAACTCTGAAGTAAGCTAAATTCAGCAGGGATTAGTTCCCTTGGATTTCTACAGAGCCATGATTGTTGCTGTTACTTTCACACATGAAATGTAAAAAAGGCAAATTCCCTGAGCATGTTTGTAGCCGAGCGTGATGTGATTGTGTTGTCATTTATGGGAAATAATCGCAGACCCATCTCTCCCTTTCCCCCCCCATTTTCCAGTCCAAATAACCATGAAAAATTACACTTCAATGTCAGTGCAACGACAAAGGAGGCGCGCTCTCTGGGAGCTCAGCGGATTTGCAGGGGTTTTTCCTTTCTTTGGACAAAAACTACCTTCAATTGTACTTCATTTAAAACGTGATCTAACAAATGCATTTTGACAAGTTCTTTTCTCTTTTTCTCCTTTCTTTCAAATAGTATTTTGCACAGTTTAACCTCACACCAAACTGGAATATTCTGGAAAGAAGAGGTGTGCAAAATAAGAAAGTCCTTGATACCAAGGAGGCTGCCCCCGCTCCAGTCGGTTACACAGAAGTAGCTAGGAAAGATAATGATTCTAACATGTATGCTACTGGGAAATAGAGGGTAGGAGACAGGAAATGGAAGAATATTTGATAGGTAAAGGGAAAAATTGCCAGTTAGTAGAAAGAGGAGGGTCTCATGGATGAAGAAGGGGCTTCGAATGTTGCTTCTCAGAAGAAACCATGCTGTGGGTTTGAAGGACCCATCCTGGGTGTGTGTACGGTCACAACTCGTCGAGCATGAGGGTATGCAAAAAGGGAAGTCTCTGTGATGGGTACCAGTTCCCTCCTCCTCCTCTCCTTCCTCCTATGTAGAGAGGGACATTTCTCAATAGAAGAGATCTGCCTGAAACCTTTACAACGCTCCAGGTGTAAGGCCTGAGCAGTCCCTATGAGCATCTGTCTTTCAATATACACGGTGCTTGAAATAAACATGGTCAGGCTCCTACAGCTGGGGGGAGAGGAGAGCGCCAAGACAGATAAACCCACATGAGTGATGGAAAGAGTACATTTGGAAAAAAAAAAAAAAAAGAGTTAACAGCTTTCATTGAAGAAGACTGGTATCTCTGAGTCCAAACTGACTTAGCTTATCAGAGACAGAGCTCATGCTTAATGAAAAAAGAAAAAAGAAAAAAAGAGGTAGAAAAAAATCTGATGTTAATTTTTTTTTAATTGGAAAATGTTTGCAACATATGGGTGAAAAATGTGAAGGAGGCAGGGTCTGTAAGAGTACTTAAGCAACTGTGTACAAATGAAGGTGTATGGGAAATGAACAGGATATACCAGAAGTGATATCAAATGATGGTGATTGGAACCTAATGGGTATGAGTGAAACCTTGTGGGATGGCTCCTGTAACGGGAATGTCAGTGGTGATGGATGCAATCTATACAAGAACCACAGCAAGGGAAGGAGAGGTAGAGGAGGAGAGGTGGAGGGGCAGTGGTGCCGACCCAAGGCTCTTCTTGTGCTAGGGGGAGACATCCTAACAATGACCAAGGGAATCACAGTACAGATATTTTTGTAAAGAAGTGCAAAGAATCAAATTGAAAGTGAAGGAGATAAACAGTTTATGACCATCAAAACAAGCTGCACACAACCAAGAAAAATTTTTAAAAGCCTCACATGACATACAAAGGAGAGACCTAAACTCCCAGGTTGGTTGTTCCTTATTCTTAAGCTCACAGTGTCTGAAAAGTCCCTCACCTATTCAGAAAGCATCTTTACCCCTATGAAGTATAG
The DNA here is from genome assembly GCA_004363535.1 of Dasyprocta punctata. Classification (NCBI taxonomy): domain Eukaryota; kingdom Metazoa; phylum Chordata; class Mammalia; order Rodentia; family Dasyproctidae; genus Dasyprocta; species Dasyprocta punctata. The sequence goes on along the minus strand of RJWM01018187.1, from coordinate 33,090 downwards.
AAGTCAGGAAGAAATAATAGTTTACTCCTACCAGCGGGTGGCAGAGCGAGGGACTGACTATCAATGAGCTTCATTTTGCATGATCATAAGCCACTTATGTGCACAGCTGTTAAAACAAGCTGATTCATAAAAACAAAGCACAAACAAAGGCTTAAACTTTCCATATCAAATCTGAGGAATAAAAATCAGGCCAACTTCAAATCACAGAAAAACACTGGCTAAACCTGTTCTCCCTTGGCCATACACATGCACGCACAAAGGTCATTGCATCCGTTTGGTGATGCTAGAAACATGTATAAATCCTGGAGATGCTAGAAAACACAGTCTTCCATCTCCAAGTGCACTGAGGAGCCCTCAGGTGCCTACCACACACTGTCTGGTGCAAGCAGAGAAGGGTCTGACTCTACCAGTAGCTTTTATGGTCAGAGCTGAAGCACTGAAAGATGCATCTACATGTGCAAAGTCAAAAACGGCCATTCTACAAAACCATCAAGTCTCCAAACACTGCAGTCTGAAACAGGCAGCAGAAGCAACATGCTTTGGTTGACAGTTTCTAGGAAATTGCAAAGAAAAAAAAAAGCAGCTTTCCTGTACTGGTGGGGAGACGAAGTCTATAGAATTACCAAACAGTTATCATTTTTAACAGGTACCTTGTACAGTTCTTCTGTGCTGAAAGGGAGAACGGAAATTGTTGGATCCTCTTCCTCCTTTGTGAAAACTTAGAAAGTAATGCTTATAGTTGAATCCAAAGTCTGTATTTTCTAAAAATTTGAATCCTAAATAATGAAATGATATGCTAGGGTTTAATAAAATGCCACCCCCACATCTGTTTCACAATGATTTTAGCCATAGCAGCCCCTCTCTAAATCTCCCAGAGCTACTAACTAGCCTCAGGGTTGTGTGTGAATCTGTTTAGCTTCTCCTGTAAGGAGTTTCTGAGACCTAAAAGCAGGTTAATGGCCTTTGAGAAGCAACACATTCCATTGTATATCCCCAAATTTATATAGCAAATTATCTCAAGGCGCAAAAACACACAACAGTGATTATCAAGGCAAACATCTCAAGCAAAGTAATTTAAATTCTAGGTTTACACACATATTCCCTAATGGTAGGGGCATTGGAAAACAATAAATACATGAAACTAAAGACAAATGAAATGTGGCCATGAGAAGAGAAAATCATTAAAGATCTGGGCAAAAAAGTGTAGTTTAGTGACAAAGAGTTTGTACTTGGGACAGGAATAAGGAAAGAATCTACAGAAATGTGTAGTGTACAGTTCCATTTTAAAGAACAAAGTATAGATGTTTAAATTCTTCTGTGCACACACTGCAACTGGAGAAAGTACTAGAAATTTTCTGGCAAGGAAATCCTTGCCAGAAGATCCTTCTCAAACTTCCATAAGTGAGCAACTTTTTTCAAGTGAAATATGGAACCTAAGTAGACAGAGAATAAGGAAAAGAAACCTCAAACAAACACAAAGTCTTGCTTCACTTTGTCATGCCAAGTTTTCTATAAAGGAAGGAAATGAAACAAGCTAAGGTGTGAAGAATAATGCCAAAGAACAATGCAGTGTTGAAGGTGAGATTATGGAAGACTAAAGTGATTCCCCACTTACCAAGCAACACCTTGAAAGAGAAGAAGGTCTTAAACAGCAATCTCTGAGAAAGTTGAAAGAAATAACCATAGGTAAGATCCTATCTTATAAATTATGGTAGAAAAAACAGATCAATTTCTATCTGAAAGGAAGTTAGTCTTATGAATTCCCTCATCTACTAAAGAACTTTGGTGAAAGTTTACAATGAACAAAAAATTTTCCAGGAGACTGTAAATGACAGAAAATTGAGCCTTCTAGAGAAATCATTTGTTCCCCTTCATAAGGGCAGGGGTGGGGAAAAGGGAAATGAAAAAAAGAAAATCAAAGGAAAAAAATGGAAACAATGCTTTTGTAAAATAAGGAAGGGAAGAGGAGTTGAAGAGAGAGGTAGATAATGGGAAAAAAAGAAGAAGCAAGACATATCATGTACAGGTACAAATTCCCTATGATGAATGTTACCTATCTATGATATACCAATAAAATTTTTTAAATGCTGAGAGAGAGAGAGAAGGGGGGGGAGAAAGAAATCATTTGAAGAGTGGAGACAAATGCAACAAAAAAAGAAAAAGGTCAGTGACTTAAAAGCTTGCAATGTAAAATTTAGCTAGACCCAATTAAGGGAAAAAAGTGCAAAATATCTTTTCATGTATCAACATACAAAAAGAATAAATATGCAGGTTACTCCAAATAGGGAGAAGACACACAAGCATACATGAGTACAATGAATTTATGGCAGAGAAATAACCATGGCTGTATGCAAAAACCTTTGTTTGGAGGAAGTGACCATAAGCACCTCAATTCTGCAGGCTAGGAGACAGGGATCAGAGAAAGGAAGGACTCTAAGGCCACACAGTGAGGTACCCAAAAAGAGAGTCCTTAAGAAGATGAAGGACATAAGTGGAGAGGGAGTAAGTGCTCGAGGCGAAGCTGACTGTCACAGAAGCAAGGGCTGTCTGCACAAGGAAGCCTGGTACCTGTCGCCGGCTGCTGACACCTTGGGGACATGGAAGCCGAGACACTGAGGTGAATGATTCGAATGGTGGTACTACAATTACTCAAAGCAATGTTTTTGTTTTGTGGTTGCTTTTGTTTTTTGTTTTTTGTTTTTTTTTTTTTTTTTTTTACATTTTGAGACAAAAAGCACAGCAAGGATAAAAATATGAGCTCACCAAAAACAAAACCAAACCAAACCATGGACACTCAAAGATAAAACCAGCCATTAACACACCAGGTATCCATCCATGTTTCTAAGCAAATACTCCCCTGTTAAGTTCCTTCCCAGAAGCAATGGGTAGCCCAAACACAAGCATCATAGTTGAAGACAGGCCAAGTGACAGTTCTTTCTCTCTTTCTCCTTTTCTTACATTCCCTCACATGTGCCTCCCCTTTGGGCTCTTTTCTGGAAGGGGATCCCAGAAGCACTGCTGCCAAACGGCCTGGGACGGTGCCCAGCACAGATATGCTGAATTCAGGGTGAGGTCCGAGGCACTGGTGATGGGGTTGCTGTCACAGCCCCGAATCCCAGTGCAGAGAACTAGCAAAAGCCAAGTAATTGCTTTTTCCCCTTCCACTAATAAGCTTTTCAGCAGAGGAAGAATTCAGCTTCCTGTAGTCAACAGACCCTTTTTTCCCTGCCTCTCCTAGCTCCAAATAATCTAAAGTGACTGCAATTTCAGTCCTGGCTCTCCAGCATTCAGCTCCACCAGCTGAGGTCAGAGGGTGTCAAGTGAGGGCTCTCCATTTCTCTTCCACTCTGCCTGCGCGCCACCCATGCGCCTTTGTAACTGAGGCAACCTGCTTCCCCAGGCCGGCCATTGTGTGCACCACCAGCCCACGGCTGCCACGCCACATTCCAGGAAATGTTTTTTAAGGCCTAGAAAATACTGGGGGGAAGGGGGAGAGACTTCTGCTGTAAACAACTGATTAGTGATGACCAACTTCAGATGCCCTGGTGACTTGAGCTGCTAATTTCCCAATTTTCAGAAATGTACTGTGGTAGCGTGTGTGCGTGCGTGCGTGCGTGTGTGTGTGCATGCGTGTGAGATGGTTAAATGCCACGGCTGGTTGTGTGATTTCTTGGTTTCATTTATGCAAATGCCTCTGATTCCTAGAACCTTTTTCTTCATCTCTCCCTCTGACGTGTTTGCGGGTCAGTGTCTTCAGACCTGGCTCTGTGTTGAATCAGCTGCAAATGGACGACTGCCCTGGAAAATTCTACCCTGCCCCCTCCCTGCCTCATGTCCAGATGAATGAAATGCAATTTCAATTACGAAGGAAGGGCAGCAAGTGCCTCCCCTTCTGCGTGGTCAGATTCAAGCGGGTGGGGACGGAACTGAAGGTGATAGCAGAGGAAGGGAGGGGGATGAAGGAAAGAAAAAACAAGTGTATGAGGGCAACAAGGGAAGCTCTCGAAGGTTCCATCCCCACAGGCAGATGCAAAGGGAGCAACCTGCAGACACAGGAGACCTGTGTCTGTAATAACCGTGACAAGCAAGGGAGACAGAGGCAGCACTGGGGAGATGCTATTCCCTTCTTCCTGGTCCCATAACACTGCCTGTGAGGGTCTGAAAGAAAAGGGAAAGGAAGCAGCAGAAGACCCGAACCACAACCCCCAACACACACACCCAAAGGAAGTAAACACATACTCCTGGCTCCCCCACGCCTGTGAGGGGAATTTATTTCCCTCAGTTATGTGCTCTTGTCCCCAGTCTCAGTTCATCGGCACAGCTCAGCCAAGTCAATGAAAGGCTCCACGATGAAGTCATTGCCTGCACAGGGCCATCTGCTGGCTGGCAGGGCTGCAGCCACACCCGGGCTGAATCGAGCCCCTTGGGCTCCCCACCCTGCCCCTGTCATGTCGCCATGGTCTTCTCCAGGACCCTGGGCTCCTGCTGTCATTTTCACGGACCCAAACACAAACGCCTTAGTGGCAAAGTGAAGAAGGAGGGAAGGAGTCAAAAGAGTGAGGCTGCTCTCCTTTCCTCGTGGCCGTGCAGGTCCATCAGCGCAGAAGACCAGCACTGCAGGCCCAGCGAGCCCAGTGTGGACCTGCATTACTAAGCATCTACTAATAAGAAGGGCAATCACACGACCATCACTCAACTGACATGGATGCTATTAGTACTCCCAATTCTCAGATAAGGAAACTGAGGCTCAGAGAGGTTGGATAACTGGTAAGAGTCACAGAGCTAAGAGATGAAAAAGCTTGTATCAGGCCCTGTGCTCTTAAGGTCTACCTTCAGGTTGCCACTGCGGGCTTCAGGCGAGAACACAGACTTCTGCCTCTGCAGTCTGTCCATGCAGGTGCATGGAGCAGGTATTCCAGACATCGACGGCACAGGTGTCAACAGGGAAAGCCACTGTGCTCGTGGGCAGGGCCAGGCAGGAGGTGACAAAGGAAGACCCACAGCAAGCAGCTCAATAAGGGAGCCTGGTGTAAGCCAGATGCTGGTGCAGGACGATACAGCAGGTGGTGTAAATGTGGGAGAGGTCGGGGAGGGCAAGGCATGCAAACAAACCTGAGAGAATGAGGGTGGAAGGTGCAGAGGAGGCCTGTGGGTCTTCCTGGCAGAGTGAGGGCAAGAGCCAAGGCCCTAGGAGCAAGAGGACCGGCCTGCTGGAGGAGCAATGAGTGGAAAGACGGGGTAGGGAAGACAGGGGCTCAGATAGGCCTGGGGGATGAGTCCTGTGGGCCTTGATGGCCCCTGCATGGGCTCTTCTGAAAAGTTACCATAGGGACTCTTCTCAGCACCTCCTCCTCCAGGCAGATAGGGGCCTGCGCTTGCCACTCTTCTGGGGAATTAGCATCTGGCCTTGGTTGTGGTCCTGACTCACTCCCTTAGCAGAGAGCTGTTAGTGTGGGAGATAATCTGCACATACTGATGCACTGGCCCAGCGGGGGTGTCCCATAGAAAGACCATGGTATTTCTCTGGGTATGTTTGTGCACAACATTTCAACAGACAGGGAGGCAGGTGCGAATGAAGATAAAATCTCCTTGAGCCTTTCTTTCCCTTTTCTGAGGGAGCTGGGCTTAAGAAGGGGAAGGGGTCAGCAACCATCCTTTGCACACACTGCACTACAGCATGTGGACAGAAACAGCCATGTGACCCTCAGGTTCCTGAGTGTCCACCTGAGAGGTTGAGGGCAGCACCACCCCTGGCGGGAAGGATTCAGTCTCAGGATGGCAGCAGCATGAAGCCAGGAGTCAATTACTGAGCCTTCTGCATGGCCCTTCCTCAGCTGCACTGCGTTTCAATGGACTCTGTCAACTCAAAAACCATGTAAAACTACAGGAGGAGGCCAGGGCCACCTTAAAACTGGCTCTTCCAAGGACAACATAACTTTGGAGTTGAGGATGAAGGGCTTTCTTCTTCTCAAATTGGTGTTACGGAAAAGACAAGTCTGTTCAGCTCACTGCTACAGAAGCAGTGTCTCCCCCTAGTGACGTGCGTTCTCCTCTGCTGCAGGCGCAGTCACCCTCTGCTGTGTCCCGGGGCGACAGCTGTGTGGCTTGCTCCAGGCAGGTAGTATCACCACCCTTGGGCCTTAATCTAGGACTGGCTGTATAAGGTGTGCTGGGAGCTCCAGGAAAGAATAACAAGGTACGTTCCTGGGTGTCCTGGGCTCTGTGGTTAAGCCTTGATGGGTGATCTCGGGGCACCCACAGGGCAGCTGCCCCATATGCTATTTCTCTGGGCAAGCGAGGAAAGAAGCTGGATCTAGGCCAGACATGCGTGGGGAGTGGGAGCCGGCAAGGGAATACAGAGGTAATGATCAGGCAGCTGGTAAAAGGGACCAGGCCTGTCAAGGGTCATGTAGGGGCAGAAAGGCAAAGCCTAAGTCAGAGCAGGGACAAGGAGGCGCAACCCGGGGTGCATAAGCGATGGCCCAGGGCAAGGAGGTGAAAGCCAGAAAATGAGAGCTGAATGGGAACAGGGAGCAAAATGGGGCCAAAGCCATCCCAGCTTAAAGGAAAGGATGATGTGGGTTCTGTATTGATCAGAAGCCCAAGGAAAAGGAAGAGGAAGAGGAGGCTGGCTAGGACAAGACTCCTCCCTCTTCCATCCTAGCCCAGCCCATCCCATTCACCAGGAGAACTGTGTTTGGGGAAGGGGCCAGAACAATAACTGGAGCCTAACTTGGCTGCTGCCTTTTACAGTACACTTCCCAGAATAAACCGCCCGAAGACTTCATCCATCTCCAAAAAAGGCAACTGCAAAAAGACTCATTGCCAGCCCCTTCTCTCTTACCAGCATAGTCATCCTCCTCTCCATCCCGGGGGGAGGGGACCGAGGAGGACCCGAGCAGGCAGCGCAGGCCTGGTACTAATTGCTCTTGTGGATGCTGTGTGGTGTGGGGGTGCTCCTGCGCCAAGCAGTTAGGAACTTCCCAAATCATTAACCTTTCTCGGAGTGCATTGTACTGGGAGGTGCTCCCTCTATAGCCTATTCAGGAGCCCTATTGATCCACCGCACACTCGGTGCCTTCAAAGTTGTTTATGATCAATATGCAAATTGCCCATGGCATTGATCTCGTATTAATTTTCAATTAGGGAATCCACAAGGGGTCTCTGAGGGTCAATACCTAACAATGCGAAGGAAACTCCACTGCAGAGAATCTTGGGCCTGATGCTGATAAAAGCTTCCCCAAGCCTCCTCCTCAATGGTTCCAGGCCCTCTGGGCTGTCACCTTCGCTTTGGCTCATTTGGTTCCCTCCTAAGTCAGACCCCTTCAGCCTCTTTCCAGGCTGGATCAGTGGCTCCTGCCCTGGGCACCCCCCTCACACACACTCCTCCCTCCTGTGCCACAGGACGCCTTCCTGGCCGGCCACTGCGCTCCCCTGACACCCGCCCTCCTGACCGGATGCCCCCAGACATGCCTCCTCCTCTCCCCATGCCACGCCCTGCCCGGGACCACTCTTTCCCCCGGCTCCCCAACCACACATACCTTCTTCCTCCCTCTCTCCCTCTCCCTTGTTTGTTTCTGCTTAGTCACGGAACGTCACCTTGGCACACAGCCACGGCGGGAGCTGGCGAGCTGCACGGTCCCCAGAAATCTCAGGCAGTCAGGCAGAGCTGCTGGGCTGCCAGGTTATGCTTGGCAAACAACCCACTGATGTCATTTCAAAAAGCCAGGGAAAGGGAAAAGGCACAGCTTCAAATCGTCTGTTTCTCCTCCTTTTTCTCTCTTCTAGCAAAATGTTTCTTCCTAATGAAACATGGGGGTGGGGAAGCTTAATTACTTTACCACTCACTCCCAGTTCCCACCCTCCAGGAGTGTAGGGCAGTGCGTGCGAGCCACCAATGGGGGGTGTCCTTGGGGACAGCGTGCCCAGCTGGGACCAGAGTGACCCTGGGACTCAGTCATTCCATCAAGCCTCTAATGGCCCCTCGGAGACTTGCGTGGGAAAGCTGTGCAACCCAAACAGTTGGAAGAGAAAAGCGCGGCCAGTTCCCCGCCCAGCAGGTACAGGCCAAGGGCAGGGCTTCGCTGTATTCCATTCCTTCTTTCTCTCTGCCAGGGACTCTGAACTGGCATTTTCTTTACTCTCTCCATCTGCAATAAACTCTCCAGAGTGTCAGGTTCTCTCCTGCTGCTGCCTAAAGACCCAACCCCTGCCACATGGGGTGGTTGCCTGCCCACTTTTGGTGCTGCCACTCAGCGCACTAACTGGCGCATTAGCTAGGCAAGCTAATTGGTTTATGGATAACATTAATTACCATGTTGCTCATTAATGGATGAAATCTTTATTGGTGCCATTGATCAGTGGACTTGTTAGCTGGCCTCCTAACCAATGGTGGATGTAACAAGCTCTCTTATTGGCATATCAATTAACGCAATCAATTCCTGGCCAGCGGCTGCCATTCCATTCGTTGGTTGTTCTGGGTAGGAGGCAGAGCCACGTCAAGCATGCCTTTACCTAGGGTTCCCAGCTCTCAACGGAAGGCCGCTGATCTATCTGCTACGTGGGGCTCATGTATCGAGAACAATTCTACCCACCTTCCCATTTGAAAGCCATTTTTTCATACTCTAGTGTTGGTAACAGTCAGGGTTCACGAACCAGAAGAAAGAGGGAAGGAGACTGTCACAGTGAACAGGCCTGGTGAAGCCAGATGCTTCTAGATGGGGCATTGATGGAAATAGTTCAGTCTCAGTCTGGACTCTGGAGAGCGCTCTAGACAATGAAGGGACCAACCTGAAAACACAAACTCCAGCATCAGCCCTCAGCCCACCCTGGGATGCATTCCCAGCCCCCTAGAGTCCCCCAACTACGATCACACATGCTGGCCACACTCAACGGCACCCGCCTCACTCAGTGACTCCAGACACAGGCCCCGGATGAAAACATCATCTACTCATCTGAAGTCCCAAGCTCCAGTATGGAAAAGGACTTAGCACCTTAGCGACAGCCATGACTTACCTCTACCAAGTGTTCAGTAAATCTACACATACGAGTGGTAGTCTAATGTGACATGCACAGAATAAATCACTTTGGCTGTACCTATGCCAACAGTACAGCCAAAAGTGGGAGAAAAACTTCTGTTGGCAACAATGAGTCCTTAGGTAGGTTCCCTGAGGAAAAGATCAGGGGTGGGGTCCAGCAAACTGTGAGTTTAGAGATTGATGACCAGTGACCAGAGAGCGCCAGGTGTTACCATGAGAGCAAAGAGGATGAGCTCAGGCGGGCCCTGAGTTTGGGGAGGAAATGTGAGGGTGAAGAACACGAACTCCCGAGACAGGCTTTCACAGGACTGACTGGAGTTTGCCCCCAAAGGGAGGAGTTTGAAATATTATTTCCAGGCTTCTTTCTAAAAGCCAAAAAAAAATTTTTTTTTTAATTAAAAAAGGAAGAAAATCACTATTCTACTCAGCGGTGCTAATATTATTAATAAACTTTGCAAGCAGGAACACTTAATTCATCGAGAGAGTTAGAAGCCACACAGATGGGTGGGAAGCAAATGCTGTGGGGAAAGAAAGCAGCTTTTGCCCAAGCAGTGACAGAGCACAGGAGCCCAACCCAGGCTGGGATCAGGGACATAATTTTTAGCATTTGAAAGCACAGCTCATAGTTTCTAGGATAAACAGTGGAAACATTTCCTCTCATTTATAAATAAAGTGACATTTTCCCAAGCAGAACATCGCCACTTCCATATTCGCAGGAGAGAGTCCTGAACAAAACAAGACAGAAGGCAGAGAGCCATGGCCCAGCCAGGTGTCACCCTCCTGGGGCGGAGACTGACAGACACTGGACAGGAGAGGGGCAAGAGGCCTCAAGGGGAGCCCAAGGCCTCTTTGACCCATAGTTACCCTTTACATGACACAGAAGGCTGCACGTTCTATGCAGGGGTCTCTGGTGTGGGCAACAGGGAGATACCCAGACAAGGGGTTTGCACCAGCCACTCAACACGACAGTGAATTTTCCAGCAAGAGTAGCCTTGGGTCCTCCTAATGACCAGAGTCCTGGAGTACTTCAAAGTACAGTGGTATCTGAGCCGCCCTCTGGAAAACCCCAAAATACTGAGGGCTTTGGCAAATTTTGATTCTACTTTCATTTCAAGTGCTGTAATAATGAAGCTTCATCAGACAAGGCCTATGCCAAAATGCAACACGCTAGAGGCCAGGTTAACTAGTTATGTGGCAAAGATGACTAATTTATGTGTAGATGTTAGCATAAAACGTCTGCTGCTTCCGCCTAATGGGAGGTACATGGCAGCACACTATTAAAAATCACCGCTGTTTGGAACTATCTCTGTTTGAATGAAGATTTATATAATAACAAACTAAAATGAAATACATAAAAAAAAACCAGAAGCTTAGTCAATACTATTTAACTACCTTCCATAACTCTTACTTTTGATCAAAATGTCGATCACCTCTGCTTTGTTCCCATATTTTTACTTCATAAGTAAATGTCACGAATCTGAATTCTTAAGGTAACTACGGTTATAAAGCTTTTTAAAAAATTGGTTATACACTGGGTTCCAGTGAGATTTTGGTTTTTTTTCCCCTGTCTCTTTTTGTTTTAAAGAGCACTCCACTAATAAAAGATTACAAACCATCGCATCGTCTGAGGTAGGGTCGTGGATTGAAAGTGGAGCGTACTGTGGGAGGGCCTCCTTTGAGGAACAAGAGCGATAACTTCAAGTTTCCAGGAAGAATTTAAAACTGTCCCAGCCCGAGGCTGACGAAACTTGCTCACACACACTCAACAAAGGCACAAAAAAGACGACACACAAAACCGGGGAGGGGCTGTGCAACGGCGGGAACACGACAGTTGCCTTGAAAGTATTGCTTTAGGTTGTAGACTCTTTTCAACCAAAAATGAGGAAAGAGAATGATCTTTTGATGGTTTCTCACGGAAGCCAAGCCCAGCCCCTATTAAAAATGGTGGCTTGCTTTCTTTATGAAGATGAACACTCACAGCAGAAGCCCTCCTGGCTTTGGTGACCTAACCAGACAGACAGTTTCTATGGAGGTTTTCCCAAGAGCATCTAGGAATCAAAAAAATAGGAGTCGGCTATTTCTTCACCAAGTCATTAATTAAACATGTCCACTAGTCAGTGCCTGCTAGGTTCTAGCCACTGTGGACCCAACTGGGCAGAATGGATACATTCCTATCATCAAAGAGGACAGGAATTTAGCCTCTTGTAGAACCCCATGAGTTAAATCCATCTGAGTCATTGAATGAGCCAACAGATATGTGACAAGAAAATCACCTCTTTCACTGGGGCTCTGCTCACCAATGGCCTCTGGTAGGCTAACGGGATGGCCAAGCTAGGGCTCTGAGGGGCCCCATTCAGTATTATCAACCAACAGCAGAAGTCATTAAAGAATCAAGTCCTACCTGGTGTAAAAAAACTTCTTCATTCCCAAGACTCTGATCCATGCTTCCCTGAATCTTTACCCGAGTGATTATATATCAAGGTTCTTCCATACCAAACACAATAATAAATCAAATCTTATCAAAATTGAGCTATAAATCCAAAGACTCCAATAATTTCCAGCCAAGGGAATAACACCACAAAAGTACTTTTTAAACTAATTACTCAGATTCCGAAGTGCTGCCCTAATGAGCCTTCTTTCTGCCCAGAACTTACTAAGAGGAAAAACTACCTTCTGGTGCAGTAATTACTGCTTTCCCCTTCAAACTTCTAACTGGAGATCAATGCTGCATTTTAAGACCCATTGATTTACAATTAGCCTGGCTTTCCTGCTAAAGTGTTTTTTAAGCAGAGTTTACTTTTATTTTATTTTGAAATCTCTGAGATCTGGTTCTTGGATTTTACATCCTCATGAGAGGGAACTGGAAATCTCAAAGAGGAAGATACACATCAGAAGAGAGAGGAGTGGTGGGATGCAAATCAGATTCAAGAGAGTGGGCAAGGGGGAAAAAATTGGTTTGTTCACAGGATAAATTCAGAGAGGGGGAAAATACTGCCAAAACTCATGCTGGAGGGAAGGAACGGAGAAATCCAAAGAGAGGAAACAGAAGGCAGGGCAGCAGAGGGAGAGCTAGGTACCCAGGCTAACCAAGTGTAGCCACTACCAGCCTGGCTATAGCAGCTCTTTATTACCTCTGCTGTGTATGACATAGTTGGGGGGGGAGAGAAAGAGAATGCAAGAGCGAGCAAAAGAGAGAGAGACAGAGCTTTGTGCATCTCTGCAAAACAAAGCACTAGTTAAAAATAGTGTGTGCAGCAGGGACAGTGTGCTAACATGCGGGGCCTGGCAGCTCCAGCATTTGCACAATCTGTCCCATGAGGAGAGCAGAAGTAAGCGAAGCAATTAAGAATTTCATGCTGATTGCTTCAAGCATGTTTTTCTATGCCATAAAGATAATAGCATAAAGGATATGGCCTTGCTTCTCTCCCCTCCCTGCCTGATGACTTCTGCCTTCTGTCTCTGGGACGCTGTCTATTCCTTGCCTCCATGTTTGAGGACTTAACACGCTGACTAGCTGGGCTGGCACCACTTGATGGAATCTGTCACTTACATGCCTAAAGAAATAGCTTTGGTGGCCCAGTCGCTCTGTTCTTGATCAAATGAACCTGGAAGAGGAGGCCTCAGCTGGGCTGCATTATTGAAGCCTTCCAGAAGGCAGGCTTAAGAAACGAGACAGCCTCTGAGGCTCCACATAGAGGCGGGATCTCCAGGCCCCTCCCGCCGCTCTACTCTGGGTTCCTCACTACTGCTGGTTCTTCAGTGACTGGCAGAAGATGGCCCTGGAGTGATGAAGGTGAAAAATAAAATTCCCACCAACGATGGGGGGAGGGGCAAAAACTACAAACTTTTTTTTAAAAAGAGTATTTTATAGCAAGATTGTATAGGCCAATTTCAAAGACTAATACGAAAAAAAGTGCAATTAAATCCTTGAAAAACTGACAGATCAGCAAAACAAAACCACCCGGAGGAGAACCCGATTGAGGCTCATTAAGAAAGAGTTCAGCCTGTTTTTAAAACCCTTCTTAACACTTAGCTGGGTACCTCCCGGCAGTGAGTGCTCCCAATGCGGCTGGCATAATTAGTGTCAGAATGGAAAGAAAAAAAAAAATCAACCTAGGAAATAGAAATTAAAACACAAATTTGGGAGGGGGAGAGGTTCAAATGGAAAAACCATTCTAAATTCAAGCAAAAAAAAAAAAAAAACCATCCATCAGTCCATGCAAGGGCCATGGGGAGACAGCAAAATACTCTACAGTACACACAGATAAATATGTTCCAATTACACAGAGAAAGGGCTGGGCCACAATGAGAGATTTATGCTGCAATTCTCCATCTTCAACCTCTCCCCTTCCCCCAAAATATATTCCACACCGTGGTCACATCAACTCCGGGAGATGGGGTTAATGGCAGATGGATGGCAAATTGTACCAACCTCTACATCAATTATAACCATCTCACCTGACAATAGGGAAAATCAGATCTGGTGACAAATTTCCACCCCTTCAGCCATCAGGATCCCCACTGCTGGAGTGCATGCATGCATGTGAAACAGTCTGTGTGTGAGAGTGCGGGTGAACACATTACATGTGCAACCACTAGCCTGTAACACAAAGGTACGGAGCTGAGATCCATTATGGAAGAGCTGGCCACTTGGGGCCAGGAATACAGCTCAGTGGCACAGTGCCTGCCTAGCGAGTGTGAGGTCATGAGTTTGATTCCCCCACCACCAACAAAAAAAAAAAAGCTAGCCACTAAGGAAGAAATGTTCTGAAGATGGGAATGATAGCAGGGAGATGAAATCATTTTATCAGGCAAATTCTCATTTATTCTGCAGAGACAGAGGAAAGAAAATGGATTCAATCTCAGTATATCCTCTAAGCTAGCTCTATCACCTCGGCTGAGAGAGGAGGGGAAACAAGGTTCCAAGATTCATGTGAAAACCAAGGGAAGGTTTCCCCTTTAAAAAAGCAAGCATTAAAATCTATCCATTTCAACTCCTGTGTGAAGAATATGGGAAAGAAAGCTCACTCCAAAAAAACTCAGGGTGATTGTGGTGGGATGTTCCTCTGACTTCTCTGGCTTTCTGGTTATTCCAGCAGCTGAAAGATCTGATTCACTGCAATATGAAGTCAGATAGGCATCCGACACCTGGCTAAGATGCTGACAAGGACTGACAAAAGGAACTGTGGAACATCTCCTCCAATGGCAAGAAACTCCACCTGCCACCTTCCCTGTGGTGCGAACATAAATGTTGATTTTTTTCAAGTTGGAAAAGGGGGAAAAGAAATACTGTGCATAAGAACTCCAAGCACAGAGGTTGCCTTTCATTAACAAAAGGCGCTTGTGTTTAGACTGCAATTAGAAAAACCAAGGTTTTAATTAAACAATTACATAAAGTTAGTTTAGTTCCCTGTACGGTCCAGCACTTCACCAGGGTCTTGGGGTTAGCTTAGCAGTAAGCACTGAGAGTGCCAGCTGTTATGAAGGGAAAGGGAGTGACGACAGTACACGTGACACTATCAAGCTGGATGCTGTATCTATCTGTGGTTCCCTGGCCACGTTCTCCAACACAGGAGAAGCCAGCGAGACTGACAGCCACACCTGCACTGCAGTCAGCCCCTAAGCCCTCGGTAACACTGCACTCCTTGGGGCTGAACAGGAGAGATTATTCAAAGTGTCACAGAAAACTCGGGAGGCTGCAGGGGTGGCTCTCAAGGCTCTGAGTGAAACCTGTGTCTCTATCAAAGCACAGGCCAGGAGTAGGGGGCGAGTTCTATATCCTTTTAACTAAGAGGGATTCGCTCAGGCTTAGATACCTTCAAACTCCCAAAGCACTTCTGGGTGGGGGAAAAAGGGAGCTACTTTGTTCATTTGCTGCTTTTACACCACCCAGGCATCATTGTCCAGGGCAGACAGACGGCACACATGGGTCACAGGATCCAGGCTCCCAGGGAAGACTCACATATCACTCTTCTTAAGCACACAGAAAACTCTTACATGGCTTCTGGCCACAAGCACCCTCACTGTTGAGGAGCTGCACACTCATGTGCAATTGGCTCTTCCCCATTCACTCAGCCCTGGCAGAAGTCAGGGCCCACCTTGTGCTGGACCATATTGAAAGAACAGCTGGGACCCGTCCTGTGCCCTCTGAAGACTTGCGGAGTGGGTCTTGACCCATAAAAATGGTCAAGTCAACTAACCAGTTTTCATTCTATGGCTCCCATCAAAAGAACACCAGCACCCACTCTCCCACTGGGGTGGCCAGGAGGGAGAACACACTGACACCTGCAGGTGGAACTTCAGGTAAGCTTGAAAACCTTCCAACAGCAGTGTCAAATGGCGAGGAATCTCTGCGCCCAGCCAGCTGATACTGACCAAAGGTCTCATACCTGCCTAGCACTGGGCTATCTTCCTGGGCATTTCTGATCAAGCTACCAAAAGAAAACTGTAGAAGCAGCTCATGATTAGTAAGATGTTCTATCCCACCTAATACCCAAGGCTCACCCGATGCTTTCGGTTGCACAGACCATCAACCGCATTTTGGTTTTTCAAGAACAGGAAATTCCTCAGACTACCTGGATAATAGAAAAAAACCATAAAAGCAAACAGCAAAACAAACTTCATTTGAAGCTAGCCACAGCCACTCTCCTCCCCGCCCCACCCCCCAACTTCAGGCCACTGTCCTGCTATGCTCGCCAAGAACCCGGAAGTTTAAGGATGACCCTGAAGATTGTATCACCAATTCATTCCATCACTGCTCAAAAGCAAAGTTGCTGCCACACCGAAATGCTTCATTGTGCACAAAAAGGAAGGGTTTCTGCCACCTGATCTGTGAGTTGCCTAACACCGCAAGGAAAGGGATGCGGCTCCTCAGCCTGAAAGGCAGCCAGCCAATCAGAACTAATCTCTGCACGGGAAGTAGATTCACTATTCTGTTTCCAGATCTAGAGTGTGTGTGTGTGGCAAGGGGGGCGGGGAGCAGGACGCGGACTTGATTCCCTTGATGCCCCCCCATCCCATACCCCAAAACTTACAAGGCCCTTTCTGGTCAATGCCTTTCACTGCGATCAGCCACAGAAGAAATTATTTTAGATCAAGTGCAAAAGTAGAATCCAAAGCAGCAAGGCTGACTTTATGACTTATTTATTTCTTTCTTCCTTCACGGACAGAAGGTTAATATAAGAGCAACTCCTTGGCAAACCTTTAAGGGTAATTCAAGCGACACTGATGTGAATCAATGTTCCCTTTGTGAACACATTACTTGGCAGAAACTGGCTTTCTGTAACCCCCTTAAACATAGCCGGCAAAACAAAAAGAGGGGGAAAAATGTCCTTCAAACAAAAGGATGAGGTGAAAATAAAGAGAGTCGACTGCACTTTATTCTCTTTCATAGAAGCAAATGGATCTGGTGCTTTTATACATTAATCAATCAATATCACTGACTGTACATCAGCAGGGTAGCCAAGTTATGAATGACCTTTCTGGCAAAGAGGACACTTTTAATGCTCATAAGACTGCTCATAGCTTAGCAACTTTCCGAATTTATGCCTGCATGATTACCCCTTGGAGGCGAGCAGCCGTTAGCGCTGCACTAAATATGGCAAGGTTAGTCGTTTCCAATTTGCGCAGAGGGAAGGAGAGATGTAGACCCGGCTGCCCCATTTACGCACGAGCTGCCACAACCTGGGTGACACACAGGGCACAGCCCCAGGCCCTGGCGGCCTGGCCTCCCCTCCAAAAGCCAGCAGGCCTCCTGTTCTGCTTCGGGCCAATCCAACCTCAGCAGCTGCAGACAGCTCGTCTAGGAAGCCATGCCCAGCTTCACTGCGCCTCTGTGGCTTCTAATGCTCTCGTCCTGAGCCCCCGCGCTGGCGCACGGTGCTGGCAGATGCTGGGAGCCGCCACTGGGGGACAGTCCCAGGCTTCCACATTCCCCTCCCCACTCCCCCTGGGCTCCTGTCAGCACCCTGAGAGCCTCCCCGCTCCCCATGCTAATAGGGCTACTCCAACCAGGCAGCACAACTCCATACTTCACAAAAGAGAGCTGAACTTTCCATCTTTCTATGTTGTTCTTTTTAAAAAGCAACCCACAGAAGGGCATTTCTCCCCAAAGGATGACGCTTACTTACTCTCTCCGGAAATATCCAGCCCAGATAAACAGTTGGGCCAATCCTCTTTATTTCCCCCTCTCACCAACTCAGCCTTTCTCTTCATGTCCAGAAGGCAGGAAAGTTCTCGGGATTCCATTCTTTGTGGGAGGAAATGGGGCAAAGGGCTGCCTGTGGGTTTGGATCTCTATGACAACCATTATCTTCTCAGGGAGGCCACATGGGGCCAAGAGAGAGAATCCCAACCCTCACCACCACCTCGGCTTTCTTCCCCCACCTTCACTTTTACACCTGTGCAACAATCTCTAGAATTCTGGCGGTCCGTGACAAGGCCCCATTTTTGTATCTCCCATGGAGGGAGCTGATGACAATGGTAAAATTAAAACACAGCTTTTAACTTCAAATAAATTCCCACAGCAGGAACCACAGACAAAAGCTCACTGTCCCCACTAGAATATGGGGAAAATTCAGAGCAGCACGGGTCTTTTAAAGACCATTCATTCCCATTCCTACAAAGAACTGCACAGCTAGGTGAGAAGAGGGCAGGACACTGGTTACAGGAGACAGCTTGATCATGGCCAGTTCTAGTTATGGACACTAGAAGAGGACCTGGCCACTCCTTGTTCCTATTCCTCAGACTTTAGGAAAGGAGGACTCAAGTTAAATGGTGCTACTGCCACACGCTGGGCCTTCTGGCCACGAGAGAGACTTAGAGGCTGCTTTCCAGAAATGGATGATAAATAACGACAATAAAACTTGGAGAAGAGAAGCTTAAGTTAAAGGATAACATCTGGACATTTCTGAAGATGGCAACTTACTCCTGTGCCTCTCTAGCATAACGGATGTTTGCAGCTCCTCGCGTGGCTGTGAATAACAACATTCCCAGTCGCTGGAGCATCGTGCTACCCTCTTTCTAGCCCAGGTGTTCTATCTTTACATGAATAACAAGGTCTTGTCCTCCATTATGGTGCAATGCATTCAGATTCCCTTCCAGAAAATCTACTTTCTGCTGCAAGCAAGAAGGAAAAAAGGAGGCCATGCTAACTGGTTACCCCTGGAAGGTGCCACACACTCCCTTCCTGTTTCATCAGGTATCCATTTGAATGTCTCGGTTTCCCATAGGAAGCAGGAAATCCACATATCCAATACCCTGCTAAAAACTATGAACCAGGCATGGTGGCACATACCAGTAATTCCAGCTACTCAGGAAACCAATGCAGGAGGATTGTGAGTTTGAGGCCAGGCTGGTAACTTAGAGAGACCCTGTTTCAAAATAAAAATGTGACCTGAAGACAAGTGCAGTTATGGCAGGCTACTTCTGACCCTTTCCAGGAGTTTCCCACAACACTCAAACCCCAAGTTCAGAATCTGGCTTACAAACATGGGGCTAGGGATCTGTACTGTGCCTTTTGTGCCCCTCCCCAGGATATGCTGGCTGCACTGGCCTTCCTTCTGCCTCAGGGCCTTTGCACAGTTGGGCTCTCAGTTTGCAGGGCTCCTCCCCTTCTTCATAAGGTCAAGCGAGGTTTCAACATATGCCAAAATACAGGCAACAGATCAAGCATATAAAATAACCACTGTCTCTGCGGTATTCACAGTGACCAAAAATTAGGTAATGAGAAACACTTTCCCTAGATTGAGTTGACCAGCTAATAAATGAAGGGATGATAGAATGAGAATATTACCATTTTGCCAACTCCATGTGAGAAAGGAGACTTAGGCAATGATCACAAAGGGTCATATGTTCTTGGTAAGACACATGACCAGCCTTGGAGGTCATGAAGCTGCTTTGGAGGGAAAAGGATGATTGGCTCTAAAGCAGATGCAGTTTCCAGACATGAGTGCCACAGTGTCCAAGGGAGGACGTGGAAGAGAAGAACACATCCAGCAACTCTGTGGGGATGCAGTCATTGAAATCCACGCAGCAGGAAATTCTACGGGACACATGACTCAGTTTCTTCAACAAAAATTGTATGGCGGGTGGGGGGAGAGTCAGAAGAGAAGCCTGCAGATAAAGATTCTAGAGACCATAGCAATGAAAATATGAAGACTATGTTTGCATCCAAATTTAAACAAATAGACCATTTTTTAAAAAACATGTATTAGGGAATTCTGATTCAGTATTTGATCATTTCATGAACTGATAATCTTCAGGGATTTGATAATGATACTGTAGTTATATTAAAAAGAGAAATACAACATGAAGTATTTATGGATGAAATGATATATATAAATGAGATTTGCTTCTAATTTAATTAATAAAGGAAAAAGAGGAGCAGGTTATGCAGATGAAACAGTATTGACCATGAGTTGCTATCTGTTGAGGGTGGGTGGTGGATTCACAGGTCTCTTGTATCTTTTTTTTCTACTTATGTACGTGCTTGAGATTATTCAACACAAAAACCCTTTAAAGAAAAATTCAAAACTTCTTTTCTTAAGTACCTCTCTACAATAGGGATCCACTAGGCATCCTGTTTCACATTTAATTATTTGCCTGATGCTTTTCTTTTTTGTTCTGTTTACTACCCACAAGCCTGTCTAGAAGGTGTGCTCATGAGAGGTGGGGCCTGGCCACCCACATTTACCACTATATTCCCAAGGCTTTGAAGCTGCCTGGTACACAAGGAAGCATCCCTGAACACACCTTAGAAGACATATGGGCGCGTGTACAAACGAGACCACATCAATCACAGGGCAGCACCTTGACATATGGTACTGCCTTGCATTTGTCAATAGTTTTGAGGAACTGCTCATCCTGCACCTTCGGAAGATGTGAAAGTATTCTCATGGCATCCTGACGACAGACTGTCATGTATCAAAGGGTGCATGTGTAAAGCTTGGAGACCTATCCAGAAACTTATGAATGAAGTACCAAATCATGCTGGCAGAGATGCAGTTTGCCTCTCAGGTGGACCATGCCCCTGGGCCTTGATGCCTGGCCACCAGTGCTACTGAGTTAACAGATCGCACACATCAGGGCCACCAACTCCAGTCCCAACGACTGTGGGTTAAATCCAAATTTGAGCCAAGAATGAAAGCCATCAGTCATCCACATGGCAGGCTATTTGGAAACATCCAGATGTTAGTTGTGAAGACAGAGCTTCCAGCAATCCCATGGAAGTGAGTTCAATTTGCAAGCTGTGATGATGCCAAGTGAAAAACGACAGACCACTCTGGAATCCTAGAGGATGCAAATAAAGACGTGGACTAGTGCATTTCCAGCAGGAGGAACCTGAATAGGCCTGGGGTGAAGGAAACATTTATCTACCAATCCCATGAGATTCAGGGTTTTGTTGTTGTTATTGTTGCTGTTGTTTTTGGCTTGTTTTTCTACTAGGGAATGAACTCAGGGCTTTGCACATGCTAGACAGGTGCTCTACCAAGCCCCTCTCCAAGGCCCTTACAAAGTAGATTTGGCATTCCTTCCTACCCACGGGCTACTGACAGCCAGCTGAACCACCTTAATGGATTATTTTCAATAGAAAAAGAAACATTAGCATTACAACCTGAGAAGATCACTTTTATAGTCTTGAAATGAAAGTATGATTTGAAGAGTTCCATCAATAGTATTTCTTGGTGATACTCATGCGCCCAGGCCAAGCTGAAGTCAAATTAGAAGACCAAAGACCTGGCCGAGAACCATGCAGGTTGAAGGAAAATAGGAATTTTTCCACTTTCAATTTTCAGTAGGAAAGGTATTCAGGACTGGGATCCCTCTGCCATCCCATCCCTGGACCAAGGTAAGCACAAACAAATCCAGTCAGTCCCCACTTCGGCTCTGAGATGAGCTTTCACCTTCACGGTGGCTCGGTGCTGGGCCACATTCAGCCACAAGTCATTATCACACCAAATGAAAAACAGCAGAACCTCTGAGTCCTGGAGAATGCAAATAAAGATGTGTGCGGGTGTGTTTCCAGTTGGGAGGTGGGGCCAACATGTCTACCCATGAGCCTCTGACTGGACTGTCAACCTGGCAAATGCCAGTGCTCTGCTGACTCTCTAGTGAGCTCCAGGATGAACCTCACCCCCACTGGATGTGCCAAACCAAGGCCGGAAGCCAAGAGCCACATGAACGAGACAGGAACAGGAAGCAGGAGGGAAAGATTCTGGGGCTGAGCTGGAGAGGGCCTCCCATCACCCATATCTGGCCACAGAGGCGGGTTAGGGTTGGAGGTGGGTAGGGTCTTCTCCCATCAGACACTAAGATCCTCGGTTCTGTCAAGGTCTGTTGGGCTGAGTGTCCCACAGGCCAAGGACAGGGTTACACCACTCAGATTTGTCTGAGGCATGAAACCCGGGGCAGGGCTCCTCTTGCCCTCATGGGTAGAGGAAATGCCACATGGAAGATTCTGAGTGACACCAGGGCCACAGTTGGTAGGTGAGGAGGACCCACTGCTCCTCTGAGCTTGTCCCGCCCCAAACTCCTCCCTCAGGAAGGACACGGGCGTACAGAAGCTGAAAACCAGAAAGATAACACGATGTGGCCGTCAGATGCCCAAAGTAGAGGGAGGTGAAAAGGAACAAAGAAATGATTGTGGTCAGATAAGATGAAAATCTGGCAGGACTCTGTCCTAACAAGTGATCCAAAAAATGAAATGGGCCTAACTTTCCTCTCTTGACAGATGTACAGGGAGAAGAAGGGAAGGAGGGAGAACAGGAGCGGAGCGCAAAGCCAAAAAGCATATGTGTCTGTGACGTGCCACACATGACAGTTTTACGTAAATTCTCTCATTTAACTGTCATGTGAGGGTTAGCAAGGCAGAACCTTGAAAGGCACATTTGCACCATTTTGCAGGAAACCTTGAAGGTGCGCAGCTGCAAGCCCTGAAAGGAACATACAGATTTTTGTATGTGTGTGTGCATTTTTCAGAGGTGAAGGGTCATTTCTGTCATCAGATTATCTGAAAAGATCAAGAATCCTCAGGTTATGCAACCTGACTGAGGTCGCCGAGCTTAGGCTAGAATCTAAACTCCTATGTGGCTCTTAAAAGCTTTCGCAATCAAGTTTGATCCAAAAGCCGCCCCCCACCCACCCATGACGTTTGCTGCCTAAGGGAGGAAAAGACCCGCAGAGGGGTTTCCTCAGAGCAGGGGAGATGGAAAAGGAGATGGGTGGGGTGCTGGGTCACAGCAAATATCTGGGGACATTTGACCCCGGAAGTTCTTCAAAGCAATTTCACCCCTGAATTATTCAGTACACAGGAATAGCGCACCTTTTCATGGAGTCACGCCACCGCCCCAGGTTCCTCTTCCATAGAGGCATGAACCCACCAACCTACAGTGCCAACTTTACCTGAAGTCAGAAAATGACCTGAGAACAACAAGATAAGCAATGAATATCCAGATTCCCTAAGTTAGATAGTCCTTCTAGAAGGAAGTTCTGCAAAATATGAATCGTCATATTTATCCTTACAGGTCAACTGTCCCCTCTGCAGTATACATACTGCAAATTTTTTGTTTTTTTGGTTTTTTTTTTAGTGGCACCAGGGATCGCACTCATAACCTCGTGCCTGCCAGACAGGTGCTTAAGCCACTGAGACAAACTACTAGACCTAGTTTTTTTGAAGCAGGGTCACACTATGTAGCTCAGGGTGGCCTTGCACTCGCGTTGTAGCCCAAGCCCGCCTTGAACTCACAATGCTCCTCCTACCTCAGCCTCCCGAGTGCTGGGATTAAAGGCGTGCGCTACCACGCCTGGCTACACACTGAAATTTTAAATTAACAAACAGCCTTTAATTTTTTTTGGTGGGGGGTCCTGCTTATACAGCAATTAAGAATTCATCTCACTGGCCTGACTGTTTCCCACTACGGGCCAATCAAACGTGACCCAGAGTCCAGCACCCTGTCTCGCAGCCCAGCAGGGTCTCTGCAGTCGGCATCCTCAGCCCCAGGCCCCAGTGCATCAGAAACCTGTGCGCTGTGACCCTCTGGAGAGAAACTCATCCTTGATTCTGCTCTGCAAAGAGTCGATAATGACAATCTAGCACATTATGCAATTACTCCGAGTAGTTACATGAAATTTGGGAAAAACAGCACTTTTTAAAGCAGGGTAGGAAAAAGCTTAGAGTGGCAGCACCCAGCTAACAAACACTGGAAAATGTGGCTTTCCAAAACAGAAAGGTACATTCTGTCCAAAACTGATTAGGAAGACGAGAGTGGTTTCTTAACTGTGTCTCCCTTCTATTTGGGGGATGGAAAGACAGATAAAACACATTCAGAAGACAAAACATGCCCTAATTCAAGGGCTGCAAGAGGCGACAACGTAATCCTAGGAGCCAGTGCCCTGCGCAGCCAAGGAGCAGTTAAACGCTTCTTCCATTTGTCACTGACGCTGGTTCAAGCAAGTAATTCACATTTATTTTGGTTGGATTGTCTGTTTTTGTTCACGCAGTCATTTCCTGTCAAATTTCAAGTAGTGACGAAGGGAAAGTACAGTCTTACAGAAATGACGGTGTAGTGCCTATACGACCAGGCTCTGCTTTAATACATCCTTTCAGTACATCATGGGGAGTCGGGACATGGACACGACATCCTGTAATTCTTTTGACATCCTCTCCCCTCACTTCATTCCTTGGTCCCTTCCCATTTGCAAAGGATCTTTCTCTTTCCTATTTTCTCTTACTTCGCTCTTTAAATTATTTACACTTTGGGTTTCTCAAATAAGAGAAGCCATGGAATATTTAAACTTGTGTAACTGATTTAGTTCACTTAACATTGTGTCCTCAAAGTTCACCCATTTTCTTCTTATAAATGGCTCAAATTTATCCTTCTTTAAGGCAGAGTGGTAGTGTATTATGTACATATAGTAAATTTTCTTTATCTACTATTGATAGACATGTGAGCCACCGTAAGATGTATCTACTATGAGTAGTGCTGAGAGAAAAGGGGAGAGAGGGAGGGAGGGAGGGAGGGAGGGAGAGAAAGAGAGAGAAAAGGGGAGCTCTTAGAGCCAACCAAGAAAGCCAGAGGATTCAAGCAAGATGACAACCAAGGAAGCAAAGAATTGAGCAAGCTACTAATCACAGGGACAGAGTCTGAACAAGGAACTACAGGAGTTAGCATAAGACATGGTCCATGCTCCGCAGTGGTTTACAATTTTAGGGATGAATGGTAAGCAGATATTAAATAATCAGCCAAACAAGGCTGTCAAATCTTTTTGGAGCAATATGAGATAAACAAACAAAACACAATTACAATCATGTGCACGACACCGGTACAGATTAAGTGCTATATTCATTTAGAAAAGTGGGGAATGAGAGAAATAAGAGTGGTTTCAATGAGAACAGTCTTTTTCCTCCTTGCTTACAATACCTGCCCACTACCAGAACCTTCGCACCCCTAAGAGCCAGAGCCCTGCACCTCGCAGTCGTCATTAGCAGCATTCTCCCCCATTCTCCTAGCACAGACCCTCTTATCTTTCACCTCATAGGAGCTTCACCTTCAGAAGCTTCCATCCTCCCTGGGAAGCCAGTATCACCCACCTAAAACAAGGAGGGACGGCAAGACATTGCTAGGTAAGAGCATCTTGTGGCGAGCCCCACTGCTTTGGGGCGACCCCAAGCGCTCCTCCCATAGAACGCCGTCCACCCTTCGCATCACCCAGCTCTCACTTCCGCCCCCTCCACCTGCTTGCATTTTGGCCATGACACTCTGGTAACTTTTACACAAGAGCAAATCAGCAGTTTTCAGAGCCCATGCCAATGGCCCTTTTGAGGACTCTCCTCCTGTTAATGAAACTCCTCAGGCACAGAGCGTGTCCCCTTCACTTCTGGTCCCTCCACCTTGATTGCTTCCCCAAGCTCAGGGCACAACAGGCCTCTGCTCACCTATGAAGTTGAGATCTGTTCCTACTGCCTGTGCAGGCTTGAAGATGAAAAGAGGGATAGTTACCTCCAGAAATGAGAAAATTTCAGAAGGGGCTTGGCAGGAATTATAAGTCTCTTCTCACAATGAATGTCACCATTATGTACTGCAAACATGAACTAATACAAATAATAAAATACATTGGGGGAGGAGGGACAGAAATAAAAAGATGATAATGATTTGATACAAGAGGAAGAAAAATCAAAAGGCTATATTTCCAAAAGAGCAAATGAGAGAAAACAGCAGAGAATGAAGCTAAGGTATACACTTTCTGAGCCATCCCAGGGCAAGAAGATCTGTCTCTCATTTGATCTCTTCAGAGAAAACAGGGGGAAGATGGAGAGTGTGGAAATAAATATGAACTTCAAATGTGTATTAAATTCAATACAGAAAATAGAAAACTAAAACAATTAAAAAACAAAAACAAAAACAAAATACCTGGGGGACTGGAGGAAACTAGACAGGCTGAGAGCAGGCCTGGCTTCCAGCCCCAGCTGCCTTGGGACTACAAACACTTCCCTTACTTGCACACAGCAGCCACCAACCCACCCCAGCCTCTGCTGAAGCCAGCCTGCCCCAGCCTTTGCCACCTGGACACTCAATGAAAGCCGAGCGCACCAACAACAACTAGTACCTTATTTTTAAAGGAATTAAAGATGAAGACTTACCACAGCACCAACCTTCAAAATCTTAAGACTTCTGGTCTCTTTTGATCTCTGGCCAAGCGACTGCCTGATCTTCCTTCTTATGCTAGACTAGTGTCTCTGGTCATTTCCCAGGTTCACCATTCTTCACCTGTATGATCAGTGATCGACGGCATTTTGGAAAATTATACTTAGTCTCTTGATGCGCTGGCTGCTGAATTTCCTAATCTGTCTCAGTCACTTTTCTCGTCACTGAGATATGATACCCGACACTCAAAACTTAAAGGAGAGGTTTATTTTGGCTCTTGTTTTTAATTCATAGTTGGCCAGCCCCAAGGCAGGAAGGGCCTGGGCGGAGGAAAGCTGCTTGTGTCAAGGCATCCAGGAAGCAGAGACACTCAAGGGAGGAGCCAGGAAGGGAGACACACACTTCCAGGGCACACCCGCAGGGACCCGCCCCTTCCGACCACACCCACTTCCCAACCAGCCACCAGTTATGGCAGTCTCACAATCCAATCGCCTCCCAAGCACCAAGCACTTGAGGCTTTGGGGTCATTTTAGATCTAAACCCTAACACTAATCCCAGAAAAACTAGTAAGTAAGTATACAAGCGAAAAGTAAGCCTTTGTGACTACCTCCTTCATTTATCGAATATTTCTTGGTTGATTTTTATTAACTTCTATTTTCTCAAAATAATCCCATTTAAAATTTCAGTTTCTTATTAAATAGTCTCAAAGTATCTCTTTCCTAAATTCTCAGAAAAATGAAAGGAAAAAAAGGAAAAATAGTAACTTTACAATGGACAACCCAAGAAGAAACCATCAAAGCCAAATGGCCAAAGTTGATACCGTCAATAAAGAGACAAATCAGTATCATGGACCCCCTGATGACACAAACTAGGAAGAACACAATGTGACCCTTTTTTTTAGAACTTCTAGTAAAACACACAGGCTGATTCTCATCACAAGGAAACATAAAGCAAACCCAAATTGAAAGGTACTCTACAAAATAACTGACTTCAAATATATCAGGATCACAAAAGACCACAGAAAGACTGAGGAACTAGTTTAGGTGAAAAGACATTAAAAAGTCTAGATAACTGGATACAACTTGTGATCTGAGATGTTCTTTTCATACAAAGGACATTGTTAAGAAAACATGAATAAGACCTGTAAATACGCACTAACACATTGAGACATAAAAGGGCACCACGTCTGAAATCTATTCTCAGATGGCTCAGAAAAAAGTAACAATGTGCGTATTATCTGTGTGTACGTGCGTATCATACACATACATGGAGAGAAAATGTACCAGAAAATTTGATAAAGCAAATGTAAAATGCTTACATTTGGGCACCCTGGGTAAAAGTATATGAGATTTCTTCTTAGTGGTATACTACTTTTCTGAAAGTCTGAAATTCTATCAAAATTTTTAAAATTTTAAAAGAAGCGCAAATTGAAAATAAGATTCCTAACACCACTAGACCAATTATGGAATTTCTCTATTTTTAAGTATTTGCAATTACATACATTACATATATTTTAGATCATATACAAATTACACTTCCTATAGTTTCCATACTATTAATGAAAATGTCAAATAGAAATACAGCTCTTATCACCTGCGGTTCCCTCAAGATAACCAGCCCAAAAATCAATGTATTACTCCTATTTCTTAGTCTTTCTTTGAGTCAGGGTTCAACATGTGAAAATTTCCTAGATTATGAATTTATTTAGGAGATGACAGGAAAGATGAGTGTTTTTAGGATTTTTTTAAATAAATCCATAATATTCACACTTGTAATTCTCTTTTTCTTTTAGAGGGTAGAGGGGGAAATGGAAGGAACTAGGTTCAAAAGATGGAAGAAAATGGAACAATTTTTGGTCCTTCTAGCTTTACTTGATTGTTGGTACCTGACCAAAAGGCTGTGCTCCCATAACACTTCTATGCTGTCTTCCTCTGTCTGCCTGTACCTACCCATCCTTCCAGGTACAGGCTTACCCTCTCCTTGGCGTTTCCTCCACACTCAACCCAAGAATTCCTCATAACTGGGAAGGTCCAGGAGATTTACTGTCCTGCTGCATTATCTGGTACTTACCACAGATCACCCTGAATCCTGTTAACATTGCATGTATATACGAGACATCCCTGGAACAGACTGCAGGCAAGGATCATTTCTTCTATTCTTTCATCTTCCCTCACTGCAACCAGTGTTTACAACTAACATAGGTTTAATAAACACCTGTAAAGCTTACTGTGCCCCAGCGTTTCCAGTGCAAAAAGTGAGGGAAAATTGCCAATGAATAACTTCAAAAGGACACTGGAGAAAATGGTAGATGTTTCTGATGTGCATTTAGAGCCCCTAGAATATAAATTTGCATTTGTGCAACTTCCATCTTCAATGGGAATTCACGTACATTATTTCCTTTTATCTTATTAGTATGATGAGATTTGTTCTTGATGAATCTGTAGCACTATAGCTACTCGTCATCATCCCATTATCGCCACATGTTTATAGATTTTCCCCTTTATTACTCATTTTATTTTTTCCATCAAGTATATTTCATATATGAGGTAGTAATTACCAGGTTCTCTACTTCTTACACTTAAAGTTTGCCAATTTTTTTAATCATGAAAGAAGTAAGTGCCTATTATTAAAAACCTTGAAAAGAGAAAAAAGTATGAAGGACATAAAAATCATCTGTAATCAGTTATAAAACCTCTGTATATTTATATATACATATATTTTTAAAGGAAATTATGACAATTATATATGGTTTTGTCTTGCTTCCCCTCAGTCTACATGCTTTCTTCCATATCCTTAAATATCAATCAACGTTATTCTTAATGGCTACCAAGATCTCCATCCCAGAATTGTAACATAGTTTACTTAATCTCCTCCTTATCTTTTAAAAGACATATGGCTGAGACTTCTAATTGCCTTCCTAACAACTGTTCTTTGTTAATAAAACACTTGTTTTATTCTGGCTACGCCACCCTTAGTTAAAAACTATATGAACTGTGTCCTGAGTTCCAGTCAGTGAGTTAGAGAACAAGTAGGCGGGGCTTTGAGAGCTCTTTAAAGAAGCCAACTCAACAGCACATGCTCTCTGGCTGTCCTACCTCCTCCTGACCAGAGCTCAGATGCAGCAGCCATTCTGAGACCACAAGAAGATTAGCAGCTTGGTGAGAAGGGCTTCATGGCAGGATGGAAATTTGCAGTGGAACCTTTCCATCCTGATCCTGACTGCCCTGCTCCCAAGGCTGCTTATACAAGGAAAACCAAAACTCCTCACTCAAGCAAAGCCACTCTGGGGCTGCCTCTATAGCCCACAGCTGAATGCCAGGAGATAGTAGAAGGTGCTCATCCACTTTCTCCTGTCTTTACAATCTATATACAGAACCAGGACTTTGTACTATGTCTCAGAATTTCTGTGGTCCTCCAGGCCATGTGAGACAGAAGTCCTAGGCAGGACCTGTCCGCCTGTCATTGAGAACTGTTGCATCTACTGATGCTGGACTCCCCTCAAGAACTTCACAGAGAATGGTACGGGCCTGCATTTGTTCACTGTCAGTGTTTCTACAACCCAAACTCATAGTAACCAGGAAAACTACTCCTGGCTGACTCGGGTAACTCCCATAAAAGAATTCCAAAATTACAGGCCACAGGGACTGCTTGGCACACTATCCTATCTGGAATATGGCCAGCTGGGAGCAGCAGATGCCTGAAACTCAGGGCAGCCCCTAGGCTCTGGGTCCCTTTCTCAACAGGGAGATCTGGTTTGGTTCTGAGCCCGGTTCTACAAGGAGGTCTCAGATCTAGTGGAAGCCTTCAGTATTCTCAGGCACAAGCCTCAAATGAACCACGAAGGAGTATGTGACTGCCCACATGGCCAGCTGAGAGCCAGGTTACCTACTCACACAGCTGCTGAGTTGAAGCCTCAGTGCAATTTTCACTGGGGAAGGAACTGAAGTGGCAGCTGCCAGAAGATAAGCTGCTTCTCTGACGAACAAGTCTTCTACCCACAAAAATGGCACATAAAGTACTCTAAAACTCTAATGCAACCAAAACCGTAAGAGTTAAATGAACTGCCACCTTAAGTCAGGTTTAATGAGAAGGCAGTGCTTTGATACTCCTGCTTAAAATGTGCACATCAAGTTTCCAATCTTGGTAAGACCAGAAGAGTGAAGACTATGGCACTGCTGTCAGGAGATAACAACCTGCCTGGTCTGGGGGCTGGACCGCAACAGCTAGGCCTTTGCAGGGTTTTACTGCTGTACTGGTGAGGGCGACTGTGCTGAACCTGTGCGGCTCACTCACACCAGGTGATTTGACGAGTGGGTTAATTTTGAAAATCAGCCATTTTTTTCTGTCCTAAAGGGAAACATGAACCAAAAGTCCCATGAATCTAGCAACACTGTTACTCACTTTTACTGTCTCATAATTTATAAGACAGTTTTTCTATCCTAAAACTAAAAGCCTATCTTTATCCCAACTTTGCTGTTTCATTAAAAAAAAAAAAAAAAAAAAAGAAGTGTGCTTATGTAACTTCAGAGTTTTTGGCCTCAGGCAAGGCTTCAAATTACCCGGGTTAAAATATTTCACTGTGATGATACAGATAGAAGAATCTAATAGAAGAAAATTTCACTGTTCTTTGTGGATTTCAGTTCCTTCAGCAAGAAAAGGCTTGAGGATCTAGGCTTGCTTGAGAACCGGGATAGAGTAAGTCAACAGTTGGAGTTTCTTCCCTCTTAGTTTAATGAAAGCTCTGGCCTCCGATGACAAGGGAGAGCTGGAGGTACACAGGAAGTTCATGAGATGCTGGCCACGAATCAGTGTTGTCACAGCCTGCCCTGATCAGCCCGTCATCCCCAGCCCCCAGCCACTTCCTCCCCACAAGGCACTGCCCACTGGAGAGTTTTATTAACCAAATGCTTGGGGGTTTCTGTATATTTATATTACCTCCTTTTCTCTCCTATTCTACTAGGGCATGTTGAAAAAAAAAAGTTATGATAAACTTTAATAAAAACAAAATTAAAATGATTAAACCTTTCATATCCTTTAGAGATAATCTCTCTTCTGCTGGCTGGTCAAATCTGGAAGAAAACAAATGCAAACCATAGCCTGCTGCTGCTTTTCAATTTTTTCCCCCCCTAAAGAAACAAACAGAAAAAGCTGCCTGTGGCCAGATTTTTAAAATAAATTAAATTTGTCCTCACACACGGCAGCCAGGTGTGGTTGAAATACTCTTTCCAAATATTCATGATGTTTGCCAAAATCCCTCTCTCCTGCGGCCTTTTCATGTAAGTGAGACAATCTCAAAGGGACAGGGGCTCTGGGTGGGAATTCGAGGAGTCACTCCAAAACAGCTATTGAAAAAGAATCACTATTTCCCAATTAACCCTGTAACTGTGCCTTCCAGAAGGACTAGAAGCCCTTCCCCTGCCCACCACATATTCCCCCTCTCCCAAATAAAACCCTAAAACAAAAAACTAGTCTACAATTCTGATTAAAGAAAAGCTCAGAGAAAACACACTACAGCATGGCACAAATCTCCGTGGTCTTATGTGTTCTAAGGAAGTCTTCAGATCCGCCCGGGGTCTGGGCACATGTCCACAGAGGATGAAATGGCTGTGCAATTAGATCAGGCTGTCTGTCAAAGGACAGCTAGACACGGAAGTCAGAGGTGGGTCATCAGCCCCCACGGAATGGGATAATGACCTCTGGTCACAAAGCGCTAGGGACACCAAGAGAACAAAGGTGTTAAAGGCATTGTGCTTTGTTTTGGATTATAGTATCTAATAACAAGATGAAATCCTTGTCCTCAAAATAAACATCACCATCTTATAACCCTGAAACATTCTGCAAAAGAAACCACGCATCAGATGGGGAGTGGGAAGGAGACATCTTAATGGACATCAGATGTCGCAGCACGTCCTGTCTCTCTCATTTTTTGTGTCTGGTGTTTTCATTGTGGTACAGATGATTCACCCTCAGGCAAAAGGACAAAAGTCCTCCCTGAGCTGCACACTTGGGCAGGGTCACCCGGCATGGATTCTGTATGTGGAACAAAACTGCCACTCCTGCAGCCATGCGGAGAGGCTCACAGAGCTTCCCTGATGACGATAATAAACCTTCTCCTAACTGTGCAGGACCCACGTAAGTTCCCTTCCCCACACAGCTGCCCTGGACTCCAGGTTATGAGGAAGATGGCGCATGGTGGCACCACCTCCCTCCCTGCCTGAAGAGGCTTTTTTAGTGGGGAGGGGGCTTAGAGAACTCATGCCTGAATGACAGTGGACATGTGAGCCATGCTGCCACAGTCACCCGACAGGGTAAGTCACACCCCTTCCCTGATCATTGCCTTCCGGTGACTTCCAATCATGAGCAGATTCCAAATGCCCTTGCACCCTGCCAGGGTCCATGGGACCGGCCACTAGCCTGAATCTTGTAGCATGCTCCTCTCTGGCCTCTGCCAGCCTTCCTGCTCCTCTAGCCAGGCTCATGTCTGTGTATGGGGTCCCCAGGCACGTGCTCCACCTCCCTGCCCCCGACCCCGCATCCCACCAGGCGGGATGTTTATAGTACCGTGCACTTGGCATCCTACATTTATTAGGTGTTTGCCTGCTTCCCAAAAAAGAGAGCTAAGTCCAGACTGCTTTCTCTCTGCTGGCTGATTCCCCAGACCCTGTAGTAGCACCTGGCTATCCTGAGGACAGTGTCAATGTTTGCAAGATGAAAGGACTCTACTTCTGGGCTTTGGCCACATATTCCATGGCCAGCCAAGGTTCCTTCCTAGAGGAGCAAGCAAAGTCAAATATCAACCACTTCCTCAACCTCAGAGCTGAAGAGAATGGAACAGTGGTGACTACAGACTGGTACAGGCAGGGGGCAGGGTGACAGAAAGAGGTTAGATAAGGGAAACAAAAACCTAGCGAGAGAGGAAGAATTATCAGTAGCTTTCAATAGTAGGGTAACTCCACATGTGTAAATACCGTATTGTCTCCCTAGTGTAAGAACTGGAAAAGTATATATGATTCAAAATCTATAATAAATACTAGGTAAGGGTAAAAAACAGCTCAAAGAGCAAAGATAATTGGGAAGGGAATAGGCAGAAAGAGAAAAGGGAAGAGGAAAAGATATAAACCTGTATATACGTATATGTAAGATAACTAAAAAGAACACTGCTGAATGTATTCGTTATTAAGAACAATTAATACTCATATGATTAGATCAATCTTGCATGTCTATATCTGTTAATGTAAGAAACCATTTTAAAGATAACGATGCGCAATATTGCAACCATTGTCAAGCTTCTATCTTTCGGTTGTGTAAACCTGCAATGTTGTGTATTTACTCTAGTCGTTTGCTTGTCTCTTTTGCTTGTTGTTTTTACTATATATGTCGTCTTTTTTGTTGTTGTTGTTGTTTTTGTT
>RJWM01018186.1:0-41728 GCA_004363535.1 Dasyprocta punctata | reverse complement strand
AGTGTTTCAACCAACGTCATCAGAATACACATCTCAGCTGCATATGGGATGGTTTCTAAAATATAACATATACTAGCCCACAGAATATGCTTAGGTAAATGCAAAGGAACTGAAATTATCCCATGTATATTATCTGATTATAGTGCAATGAAATTGAAAATTAATGACTAAAGAAACGACAAAAATTCCATAAACACATGGAAATTAAGTAACACCCTCCTAAACAACTAATGGATCACAAATGAATAAAGCAAGAAATTGAACAATATATAGCCGGGCGTGGTGGCGCACGCCTTTAATCCCAGCACTTGGGAGGCTGAGGTAGGAGAAGTGTTGTGAGTTCAAGACCCGCTTGGGCTACAACACGAGCACAAGGCTGGCCTGAGCTACACAGTGCGACCCTGCCTCAAAAAACCAGGGCCGGGAGTTTGGCTCAGTGACTTAAGTGCCTGTCTGACAGGTGTGAGGTTGTGAGTTCAATCCCTGGTGCCACAAAAAAAAAAAAAAAAGAAAGAAAGAAAGAAAGAAATCGAACAATATCTACATCTAAACAAGAATACAGATACAGTGTACCAGGACTTACGGAATGCAATGAAAGCAGTTCTATTAGGGTAATTTATAGTGAAGAAAAAACTCACTGAGAGAGAAATCCACAGATTTAATGCAATCCCAATCAAAGTACCTTTAGCATACCTCAGAGAACTAGAGAAAACATTCCTAAAATTAATTGGGAACCATACCTAGAATAGCAAAAGAAATTCTGAGCAACAAAGGCAAGGAAGAAGGCATCACAATCTCTGACTTGAAATTCTACTACAAAATACTGTGATAAAATCAGCATAGTACTGGCAAAAAAAAAGAAAGAAAGAAAGAAAAAAACAGACCTGAGGATCCATGGAACAGATTAGAAGATGCAGACACAACTACAAACATATTCAGCCACTTATCTTTAGCAAAGCAGTCAAGCATGTTCACTGGAAGAAAAACAGCCTCTTTAATAAAAGGTGTTGGAAAATATGCCAAAAACCAAAACTAATCCCAAGTCTATCACCATGCACTAAATTAAAGTTAAAAATGATCAAAGATCTAAATATTAAAACAGAAACACTAAATCTACTGGAAGACAAAGTAGGTAGAAATCTTGATGACATTGTTGTACACAGAGAGTTCATGAACAAAACTCAAACAGCATGAAAGTATTTCAAAGAATCAATAACTAGGACCTCATTTTATTAAAAAACTTTTGCACATCAAAAGAAACCACCAACAGAGTGAAAAAAAGCACACAGAGTGGGAAAAAATTTAGCCAATTGTTCCTCAGACAAAGGAATTCTACCTAGAACATAAAAAGAACTGAAAAAAAATCAGACCCCCAAAATTCAAAGACCCAATCCAAAAATGGGCATCAGAGAAGAAATGAAGAAATACAAAAATACAAATGGCAAACCAGTATATGATAAAACTTCAACATCACTTGTCATTCAAGACATGCAAATTGAAACAGCCCTGAGATTTCATCTCACCCCAGTAAGAATGACTATCATCAAGAAATTAACCAATAACAAATGCTGACAGAGCCCGAGGCAAACCATATAAACAAGCTGTTCCACCTTGGGGAACACGAGGTGCCTGTGGCAAGCCAGGCAAAGAAATTTTTAGACAGAGGGGCCTCAAACAACATCAACCACTTTTTCTGAAAATAGAATAGCTACACTTGCTTTTTTCTGGGTCCTTGTTGAATACAATATTGATTTCCATCATTTGACTTTCAGCCCAAGAATTTCTTTTTGAATTGAATATGTTCCTTGTATGCAGCATATTGTTGGATCTTGCTTCTAGATCCATTCTGCTGGTCTGATTCTTTTGATTGGTGAATTGAGACCATTTACATTGATGGTCCTAACTGATAAGTATTGACATCTTTTTCATGTTATTTTCTTGTTGTCAATTCCCTTTTATTACCACTTGGTTTAATTATTTGCCTTGCCTGGAGTATTCACTCTCTTGGGGTTCATGGAGTTGTAGTCTCCACTATCTCTTGCTAGAATGACCTTCAGAACATTTTGGAGTGCCTGTTCGGTGGTCATGAATCTCTTCAGGTGCTCTTTGTCATGGAAGTATCTTGTTTCTCCATCGGTTTTGAGAGATAGCATTATGGCATACAACAATCTGGGTTGGAGATTGTTTTCTTTTAGAGCTTGAAATACTTCATTCCAAGCTCTCTGACTTGAGGGTTTGTATTGAGAAGTCTGATGGGCTTTGATTTACAGGTGATTTATTCTTTAACAACTTCCAATATTCTGTTCTTGTGCTGAATTCCTGGCATGTTGGCTGAAAATCTTGGTGGATTTTTTATCATGGCTAATTGAAGTTCTGCAGGACTCACTTATCTGGAGGTCAAATTATATTTTCCAGGCTTGGTAAGTTTTTTGCCATTCCTTCTGTGAACAGGTTTTTTAATGTCATTTGTTCCAAGTCCTCCTTTTTCATTGACTCCAAAAAAATCTCATGTTATTCTTTTTTTATCATCTAACAGCTGTTTGATTTATTTTGTTGTTTTTAAGAAATCTTCATCTTCATGATCGATAACCACAATTCTGTCTTCTACACCCTGATATTCTGTCCTCCCGTTGGTTCATTCTGCTGTATATACTGTCAATGAAATTTTTAATCTCCTGGATATCAGTTTCAAACTGTTTCATTAATTCCATTTCTTTCATATGTTGGACATTCATGGTTTCCATCATTTTCCTAAGCTCTTCTATGTTTTTATCTGTATCTACTTTAGAGTCAGTAACCATGTCCTTCATTATGGTCACCATCTCTGTACTTCTCTGAAAGATTATTTCTGATTTTTTTTTTCCTAGAGCCTCACTCATCTGCCTTATTCTGCTGTTACCACTTCAGAAAGTACAGATGGGTGGCTATCACATAGTTTCACATCATTGCCCCCTGGGTTTGCCTTTGGTTAGCTGGAAGTCTGAAGTTGTATCATGCTTCCTTGAACATTTTTTAAGTGTAATTCTTGGGTTGATGTTCATTAAATGCTTATGGCAGGTAGCTTTATTGCTAGTATTGAGAACCCTTAGGAAATGACTGCTTCTCAGAGATGTCTTTCACGTGTACCTGGCTTTTGGATTTTGAGTTATAGCCAGAATCCAGACCCCAACATTAAATGTCAACACATTAGTAACAACAAACATTTTCTAATTACAACTGGTAGCCTTAGGCTTTTTAGATGAGAAAGACATTTAAAATAACAAGTACAACTGATAAAACCAAATAAAAAAATAAGGAAAAGAGCCTTACTGGTTGTCTTTCAGCCCTCTGGTGCAACTTTACACAAGACCAAGGCAAAGATTACTTCTTCAGGTTCAAGCCATCCTCCTATACAGTGAGCCAGGGCTTAAGGTGAAAGCACAGCTTGCACATCCTTCTGCATTGAAGTCCCTCTTTTTGCTCTTATCATAGGCTTCGATTTTGACTTCAGGTCCTCACTTGGTCCAGGGGAATTGCTTCCCTTATCCTTCCCCTTCTCATGTTGCTATATTATAGCATCTGGATGTGAAATCTTGGAGAGGCTTTTTTCTCTACTGCTTTCACTGCTGTCTTCCTGAAAGTCCCACAAAATATAACATTAAAGTATTATGGTAACATTAAACTTCTTAAAGACAATATCCACTGATGAATATTAAAATAAGTGGGCAAGAGTTTTATGACAAATAAGATATCCGCATAGCTTCCATGTAACTGCTCTGCAATTCAATTTGGTAGTTTTAAAATACATCCACAAATTCATTGAGATTTCCTCCTCTAGAACAGGAAATTTAATTAATCTCCTCTTGGGTGTGGACTAGATTTAGAAACAGACTTCTAATGAAATTCTAACTAATACAGTATGAAAAATGGAAAAATAACATGATGGTAGAAAAATCTGTCAGATACTTTACATCTTAACTAAGTGATCGATTTGATATTACTAGCAATAAGAACTTACATCATGGGGACCTGCAGTGAGAAGTTCAACACCTCTGTGGCATTATTCCCCAGCATTAAGAACTTCAGTCAAACCATCATGACAAACCTAAGTCAAGGAATACTTTAAAAAATACCTGACCAGGACTTTCAAACCTGCCAACAACATAAAAATGGGATACTAAGAATCTATTGCAGATTAAAGGAGATGAGGGAAATATAATTACTAAATGCAATGTAGTATTCTGGATTGGATCATAGAATAGAAAAAGGCTATTTGTGTAAAACTGGAAAGGCCCAAATAAAGTCACATGATATTTTAATGTTGTTAATTTCTTAGGTTCAATTATTACAAGCATTAGGGAAAGTAAGTCAAGTGTCCATGGGAATTTTCTGGTCTATATTTAAAACTTATCTCAAGAGATCAAGATGGTGGAGCAGTAAGCAGTAGAGAAAACAGGCTCTCTGAGAGTTGCCATCCAGATGAGAAAGACATGGAGGGAAGTGGGTTCACTGGACTCAAAGAATCAGAAGTGTGAATTGAAGACCACATAGAGAGTGAAGAAAAAAACTTCAATGAAGAGGAAGGAGGTAGCCAAAAGCACTTTCTCCCTGGGACTCACTGCAAAAGACTGGCTCAAACCTGTGGACACATAATCACAGTGACAGCTAGCAACCCTGGAGGCCTCTGCAGAGAGACATGGCAGTGGAGGGGATCAGCAGAAGTGTAGGACTGCACTACCTGATATTGAGTGTAGAGAACTTAGTCCTCCCATGGGAGACAGTGATTGGCCAGGAGACATCTTGGAGAAGGGCTGGCTGAGCTCAGAACCCATAACTGCTGCTGGCTCCATCTAGCAGATTCCAAATGAGCTCAGACCCATGGAAATTGCTCAGGAAGCACTGAGCCCAACATATCTGGTCTCCAGGAAGGCCTGCTGTGATTATCTACTACTATGACAAAAATCTACTGCTGGTTTGCTAGGAGAGATCAGCATGATGGAGAACTCTGTCTCCACAGGTTGTCTACTAGTGAAACCAGAGAGAATCCTGGAAGTGGACTGTTTTTCTATTTCTTTTTATTTTTCTTTTTTCCTCTTTCTCCTTCATTGTTTTTGCTCCTCTTTACCTCACATACTGCCTTTTGCCTATTGCCTAACATACATAATGAAGATTAAACTTGGGAAATGTTCCAGTTGTATGCTCTGGTTAGGCAGCACACACACTATTTTTTTTTTTTTTTCGGCACTGGGGATTGAACTTACAACCTCGCTCCTGCCAGACAGGCGCTTGAGTCACTGAGCCAAACTCCCAGTTCTCCTTCATTGTTTTTATATGAGTGCGAACATCTATCCTAACTTCTTTATGGGTATGGTTTTGTTCTGGTCTTCCTTTTATCTAGTCTATCTCTCTTTTCCTTCAGTCTTCTGTACCAGTTTCCCAAAGTTGGTGTGATTCCCCGTTTTCCTCTAACCTCACTTATAATCTCTCCCTCTTCTTCCACTTCTGAGCTAAATCCCTGGCCCTATTTTTTGAAGCAGGGTCTCACTATGCAGTTCAGAGTGGCATCAACAAAGAAATATTAGAAATAAATAAAACTTTTGAACAAATGGATTTAGTAAATGTCTATAGAGTGTCCCACCAACAACAGCAGAATACACATTCTTCTCAGCTGCACATGGGATGTTCTCCAAAATAGACCAC
Organism: Dasyprocta punctata; assembly: GCA_004363535.1. Taxonomy (NCBI): domain Eukaryota; kingdom Metazoa; phylum Chordata; class Mammalia; order Rodentia; family Dasyproctidae; genus Dasyprocta; species Dasyprocta punctata. Next base: position 36,049 of record RJWM01018186.1, on the reverse strand, counting down.
ATTCTAGCCCATAGAAAATGCTTAATTAAATGCAAAGGAATTGAAATTATCCCGTGAATGCTATCAGACTACAGTGCAATGAAATTGGAAACTTATGGCAAAAGAAAAGAAGCTTATAAACACATGGAAATTAAATAGCACCCTACTGAACAACCAGTGGGTCACAGATGAAATTAAAGAAGTTAGACAGTTTTTACAGTTTAATGATAATGACAATACAATATATTTGAACTTACAGAACAAAATAAAAGCAGTCTTAAGAGGGAAATTTATAGTAGCAAATACCCATATCAGTAAAACAAAGCAAGCACATATAAACAACTTAATGATGAACTTCTAATGTCTATAAAAAGAACAGACTAAGTCAAAAGCTCATATGAGGGAGGAAATTATAAAGATCAGAGCAGAAATTAACACACTGGAGACTAAAAAACAATACAAAGGATCAATGAATCAAAGAGTTGGTTTTTTTGAAACATTAAATAAAACTGACAAATCCTTATCCAACCTTATCAAAAAGGGATATAAAAGACTCAAATCTAAGCAATTAGGAATGAAAAGGGTGAATTGCAACAGACCCTGCAGAAATCCAGAAGATCATCTATATCTAAATTGAAAACCTGTATTCTAATAAGATGGAAAATACAGAAGAAATGGATAGATTCTTAGATATATATGAATTGCCAAAGCTGAATCAAGAAGATATAAAAATTCTTAATAAACCAATATCAATAATGAGATCAAACATGTAATTAAAAACCTATCAACAAAGAAAAGCCCATGTTTTCATGAATTCACTGCTGAATTTCACAAAAACTTTAGGAAAGACCTAACACCACTTTTTCTCAAACCCTTTAATGAAATTGAAAGTGAGGCAATACTCCCAAATTCATTCCTGGAAGCAAGCATTACCCTGATACTAACACCAGAGAAGGTCTCAACTAAGAAAGAGAATTACGTGCCAATTTCCCTAATGAAAATAGATGCAGAAATTCTTAATAAGATACTTGAAAACAGAATGTAGCAAATCATCAGGATTGTGCACCATGATCAAAAGAGATTCATCCTAGGGATTCAGGGGTGGTTCAATATATGTAAATTCATAAATAAAAAAATTCATATTAACAGAGCCAAGTACAAAAATCATATGATCTCAATAGAGCAGAAAAAGCTTTCCGCACCAATTCTTGATTGAAACCCTACAGAGAATTGGAATAGATGGTCTTAATCTCAATCTGATAGAAAGCCATTTACAACAAAACAACAGCCAACACCACACTAAATGGACAAGAAACAAAAACTGTCTCTCTGAAATCAGAAACAAGACAAAGATGCCCACTGTCTCCACTCTTATTCAACATAGTCCTAGAAACTATCTGGAGCAATCAGACAAGAGAAAGAAATAAAAGAAATAAAGATAGAAAAGGAAGAAGTTGAACTATAGTTATTTGCAGATAACAGAATACTCTACATGGAAGACCTCAAAAACTCCACCAAAAGACTGCCAGACTTAATAAGCAAACTCAGCAAGGTAGGAGGATACAAAGTCAACACTAAAAAAGTAACAGACTTCCTGTACATGAATAATAAACTGAGACACAAATTAGGGAGACAACAACTTTAACAATAGCATCCAAAAAAAATGAAATACCTAGGAATCAATCTAACAAAGGATGTAAAAGACCTCTATATTGAAAATTACAGTACTCTGAAAAAGGAGATTGAAGAGGATATTTTAAAAATGGAGAGACATTCCATGCTCTTGGATAAGAAGAACAAATATAGTGAAAATGGCCATACTTTCAAAACTGTTACACAGGCTCAATATAATCTCAATCAAAATTCCAATAGCATATCTCACAGAGCTAGAGAAAATAATCCTAAAATTCATCTGGAACCAGAAGGGACCTAGAATAGCAAAGGTAATCCTGGGCAACAAAGACAAGACAGGGGGCATCACAATCCCTGACTTGAAATTATACTATAAAGTTATTGTGTTAAAAACAGTGTGAGCCGGGCGTGGTGGCACACGCTTTAATCCCAGCACTTGGGAGGCTGAGGTAGGCGGAGCATTGTGAGTTCGAGGCCTGATTGGGCTACAACGTGAGTGCAAGGCCGGCCTGAGCTACACAGTGCGACCCTGCCTCAAAAAACCAGGACTGGGAGTTTGGTTCAGCGGGTTACGCGCCTGTCAGGCAGGCGCGAGGTTGTGAGCCCGATCCCCGGTGCCACAAAAAAAAAAAAAAAAAAAAAAACCAGTGTGATACTGGCAAGAAAAGATCAATGGCACAGATCAGAAGATGCAAAAACAACTTCAGACTCACTTTGCCACCTTGTCTTTGACAAAGGTGTCAAATATACTCATTGGAAGAAACATAGCCTCTTTAATAAATGATGCTGGAAAAATTGGCTCTACACTGGCCAAAGATTAAAACTGAACCCATATCTTTCACCACGCACTTAGATAAAATTGGAATAGGTCAAACATCTTAATATTAAAACAAAAATATTAAATCTGATGGAAGATAGAGTAGATAAAACTCTTGAAGACATTGGTGTAGGCAAAGACTTTATGAATAAAAAACTGATTGCATAACAACTATCATAAGGAATCAACAACTGAGATCTTATCCTATTGATAAGCTTTTCCACACCAAGAGAAACCACCAACAGAGTCAAGAGACAACCCATAATATGGGGAAAAAATGTTTGCCAGCTGTAGCTCAGACAAAGGGGATTACTATCAACAACATATAAAGAACTCAAACAAATCAGTCCTTCCAGATTTAAAGACCCAATCTAAAAATGGTCATCTGAGATAAATACATACTTCTCAGATGAAGTAATACAAACAGCAAATAAATATTTGAAAAAAATGTTCAACATCACCGGTCATTCAAGAGATGCAAATTAATGGAAAGAATGACTACCATCAAGAAATCAACCAATAACAAATGCTGGAGGGGCTATGGAGAAAAAGGAACCCTTCTCCACTGTTGGTGGGAGTGTAGACTGGTGCAACCACTGTGGAAATCAGTGGAGGTTCTTAAAAAAACTAGCAATAGAGGTCCCATTCCACCCAGCTAGTTCCCTTCTGAGTATCTTCCCAAAAGAATTAAAAACACAGTACCACAGTGATATATGTGCACTCATGTTTATAGTAGCACAATTTATAGTAGCTAGATCTTGGAAGCAACCAAAATGCCCATCCTCACTGGATTAAAAAGATGTGGTACTTTTATACAATAGAGTATTATTTGGCCACAAAGAATGATAAACTGGAGACTTTTATAGATAAATGGATGCAACTTGAGACTATATTCAGACGTGAGATAAATCAGACACACGTGTCAACATCATACTGTCTCACTAGTGTGAGAAACTGAAAGAAACAACATATGTATATGTATATATGTATATAAAAAATAGTTAAGATAGTTATACTACTGATTTCTCTGAGTTCATTGAAAAGAAATACTTTTGCTGGTATTGTTTGGGCAATTAAATGCAGACGTCTTGTGTTCTGGTTGAATGATTTGGGGATAACAATGCACAATATATGTATTATTGTTGCCCCCTGATTGATGCATTTAAAATTGTTTTATTTTGTTTTTTGGGTTTTTTTGCTTTGAAATAAAATGGATTTTAAAAAAACTTATCTTTATGTTGAACATTATTTCAAAACAATAAGTTACAAATACAGCTTATAAAATGGATTTTTATAAAAGGTGTTCCATGTGTCCTTAATCAGTCAGAGACTTCTTCCTAAGTTTTGCTTGCTTAGAAATATAGTTGAATACATCCAAGACATGTGTAGGAAATTAAATGTGCAATTTAGGTATTGGTCTGCCACTTCTACTTTAAGAAAATCAGCTATTGTGGCTTTCTTTATGATGCCTACCTTGCATCCTCTAGGTTGTACTTCCTTCTTCCTCGTTTACTCAGTTCAAGTTTGCTCTGCAAATCCAGCTTCTCTAACTCTTCATTTTTACTTTTTGAAATAAACTTTGTTACCATCTTTAAAAAAAAAGAAAATCATCTCTTCACTTAAAAAAGTGATTTTTATCCCACTTCAGACTACTAATGGGGATTCCTATCATTAATATTTCTCCTTCCACGACTTTCAGCAGCTTTGTACAGAACCTCTTCTGAAATGTTCTCAGGATGTCAGTGACCCAGGCTCCTGCCCAGTGCCTCTCTGCAGCCTCCCAAACCCCATCTGCATCTTTCTGGTCCTGCTATTCTACCTCTGTATCCACTTCCTCTGTCTTCACAGTCTCCCACTAGTGTTACTTCTACAGATGTTTCCACAAAATCTTCTTTGTTTTCACTCCACCTCAGAGCTCATGTTTCCACACTTGGTTTAAGCCTAGGACTTGCAAATGTTTAAAGTAGGGAGAAGGTAGAAGTATGCCTCACATGCTTCTCATTACAGAGGGGCTCCCTAAGAAGATCACTGGTAAGTTGTTCATTAATGTAGTAAATATCTAAATTGCTGCATCCTGACTGCCAGGCACTTGCCAGGAGAAGGATACAGTGATAAACAAGACAAATGAGGAGACAGTATGAGGCTTGAGGAACCATGCCCTTTTCCCTCACAGTCTTGTGAAGCAGGGAGATAATAAGAGCCTTAGGGAGAACAAACTATGAAGCCTCTGCAGGCATGGTCAGGTTTAGGTTTCATTTTCTAGGATTTGGGGATTGTTTCATAACCTGTCAAGAGGCTCCCAATAGTACTCTAAACGTTTTAGTTACATTTCTTGTTGGTAAGACAAAATACCCAACACCCAAAGTTAAAGGGGGAAAGGTTTATTTAGTTCACAGTTTCTAGAGGTTTCAGTTCATAACAGGCTCATTCCCAGGAAGGGTGTCATGGCAGGTAAGAACAGTTCATGGTGGGCAGACTATAGTAAAGCAACAAGAGAGAGAAACAGACAGAGATAGCAAGAGCAAGAGCGAGAGTGAGAGCAAGAGCAACAGAGACAGAGAGAGACTTATTTTATGCAGGCTACCTGCCATAGGGCAGGTGTGGCACTCACACCCTTAATCCTAGCATTAGACCATAAATCAATCACGAACTCTATATTCAGCCACCTCCAAGAAGCCTGCCCCCCACCCCATGACCACATGAGGCTTTGAGGGACATCCAGACACAAACCATAACACTAAATAATCAGTTTTAGTAAAGCTTGTGTACTAAAAAATGTTGAAGATGAACAGAATCCTGTGAGAAGATGAGAAGATTTCTCAGCAGGATACTGGCTCTTGAGAGAAGGGAAAGTGTCATGGCAAAAGGAGGTCCACAGACAGGTCAGGCAGCCAGGGAAAGGCCAAGCAAAAGAGGGACTCAGAAAGATTCAATGAAGGATGATGGCCAAAGCCAAGGCACTGGAGGTTCCAAAACCAAAGTCTTCATTGGATTGGTAAGATTTGCATGCCCAGAAGCAAGACCTTCACACTTCTCTAAAGAATCTCTTTATCCTGTTAAACTTATAATTAATGACACTTGTTATATATCCTTAGGTTCTATAGGCCCAATTCTAAGTCAAACTTTCCTGCTTGCAACCCCATAGTTGATCTTGATTTGGCGGAGACATAGTCATTTTCTTATGTAAAAACCCCTGAACAATAAGTCCCTTTGGCAACCAGTTCAGCTCCCACACTCCACCACCATGTTCATTTGCCTGGGGGGTATTTGCTTTTGTTTTGTAATAAATACTGCTTTCTGCTTTTGCTGTACAATACAATACCTTTTGCTCAATGAGCTTTTATACTGTTTGTGTCTGGATGTCCCTCAAAGCCTCATGTGGTCATGGGGTGGGGGGGAGGCTTCTTGGAGGTGGCTGAATATAGAGTTCGTGATTGATTTATGGTCTAATGCTAGGATTAAGGGTGTGAGTGCCACACCTGCCCTATACTCTATACTGTATTTCTTTCTAGGTTGAAAAAAGAGCCACATGGTAACAGCTGGAAATCTGGGCCTGCAGAAGTTCAGAAAGCCAGTGTGAATCAGAGGTACAGTCCTACTTGTACAAGTAGCTGGAGATATCAGAGAATAACAGCTATTCATTACACTGTTTGAGGGAAATATTTGGAGCTCAGGAGAGGGATGGTAAATTCATCACAAATCCCCTAAACAGTTAATCAGACTTCGAAAAAGAAACCCTTTGTAAGTTTTTGTATTATTTAAGAAAAAACCTTGAGCAAAAGAAAAGCTAAATGTTATGAAGACTATAGATATGTCACCCAGCAACCTTCTCATTAAAATTGTTTTGTTACTATTTTAGAGTTATATATACTTATAAAAGTTAATTTTTCTCTAAATTGAGAAATTTCTTATATTACTGTATGTCTTTTGCTTAAATTTTAAAATCAGAAACAAGATCCCCAAGAGAAAAGTGATTCTTTTCCATCTCTTTTTGCTTTAATGTCCCAAAGTTGGATGGCTAAGTGTGAGATATTTTCCCCTAAGTTTGGTTAGCCATCCTTGTTAAGGATCTGGAGAACTTTTCCTTCAACCTCTACTTTCCCAGTGTTTTGTTTAAAATAAAAGGTGTGAGTGTGTGTGTATGTGTGTGTGTGTGTGCTGAGTGTAGTCACTCATGTCTAATTAAAAAAATTAGTTACATCAAGTAATTTGTTTACAAAGAAAGTCCTATCCCTTAGAAATTGACATAACTTTGCTTCATTACTTCCTTTAAAAGGTACAGATCATATAATGATACCAGGAAAGAAATGTCATAGTTGATGACAGCTACATTTAGCTTTGACACACACAAAAGAACACACAGGTGTAGGTAGTATAACATAGGGTGCAAAAACATGACCTTGGAGGCTTTGGTTTCTTATCCTACTTCTGTCATTCATTGTTGTGTGCTTTGGACAAGATTTGTTTTATTTTTTAAAGAAAATGACTTTCATTGGTACGTTTTAGGTATACATAGGGAAATGGTAAAAAAAAAAAAATCAAGTTATGTCATGTACAGGTACAAATTCCCTGTTAAGAGTATGATCATTATGGACAAGTTTTTAAACCCCTTTATGCCTCAGTGTCCTCACCTGCAAAATGGAAATAATAAAGACACATGCCTCATGAGGTTGTCTTGATGTTTAATTGTGGTAATATATACAAATTATTTGGATACTGCCTGACATAAAATAAAAACTAAATATATCTTTATAGTATTATTTTCCACCAGTTCCTTGAAATCACAAATGGAACTAAGTTAAATGGTTACTTGGTGGACAATGCTCAAAATTAACTAAAGCTACCGATAATATGGTTTTTGTTACCAAATTAGTGGTTTACAAAGGAGAATCTATGCTGTGCTTCCTTGGTGCGAGGTCCCAAAACAGGGAAGCATTAGGAACCAGATCTTCCTATCATTTGCATCTTCTGTATAAAAACTAAGAATTCTGAGATAAACAAATGCAGTGAATTTGAAACTGATGTGCCAACTGCTTCCACCTGTGACATGAATAGTTGGAATTATCGAGGATCTGTCCCTCAAGTGCTAGGAAGACATTTTCCTGCAGAATTCAGAAAAGAGCATCAACTCAGGATGGCTAAGCCCAGCAATTCTTCAGAACATGAAATTCCATTATCTGCTCTGATCTTGACTTTTACAATCATCGGCACTGAAAGCTTTGTTGGGATCATCGTAAACAGTTTCATCATGGCTATAAATGTGACTGTATGGGTTCAGAAAAAGGCCGTTTCCATCAGTGGAAAGATCCTGCTTCTCCTGAGTGCTTCCAGAATAGCCCTCCAAAGCTTCATGATGCTAGAAATTATCTTGTTCTATACATTTCCAGTTTCTTCTTTCAAATGTGTCTTCAATTATACATACAGAGTAAGTTTTACATTCTTAAATTGTTGTGGCCTCTGGTTCGCTGCTGTGCTCAGCTTCTTTTACTTCGTGAAGATTGCCAACTTCTCCTATCCCCTTTTCCTGAAACTGAAGTGGAGAATTTCTGCATTGATTCCTTGGCTCCTGTGGCTATCAGTACTTATTTCCTTCAGTTCCAGTATGTCCTTCCACAAGAGCATCTGCATTGTGAGTTATAACAGTTCTACCTTCCACCACTCCAACCACACAAAGACCCCTGTGGCCAAGCTGGCTGTTTTCTTTAACTTTGGGGTCTTCCTTCCGCTTATTATTTTCATCGTGACAGCCACTCTGCTGATCATTTCTCTCAAGAGGCACACTCTGCTGATGAAAAGCAGTGCCACTGGCTCCAGGGACCCCAGTACAGAGGCTCACATGGGGGCCATCAAAGCGATCAGCTACTTTCTTATCCTCTACATTTTCAATGCAGTTGCCTTGTTTCTCTTTCTGTCCTCCTTCTTTTCTAGCAGTTTTTTCTGGACTATTTTATTGAAAATCATCATAGCTGCCTATCCAGCAGGCCACTCAATTCTACTGATTCAGGACAACCCTGGGTTAAGAAGAGCTTGGAAGCAGCTTCAATCTCAAATTCATCTTTACCCAAAAGAGTCCAATGTGAGATTAGCACCTGAGGAGGACCACAGGACCTGGGACAACCAGCCCTGCCCTGCCCTCAAGTAGACTTGTCTTTCCTTCTCCTTTCTTCCTCAAATTTGGTCCAATTCTTTTACCTGCTATGAGTTTTTATATAGGAGGTTGATCTTCATTTTTGTTTTGCTTCATAGGCACAATCCTACTAATGCTTCATGTATTTTTTTTGCCTGAATTTACTATGTCTACCTACTCTTTTGCTCTGTCTATAGCTGTGATTCTAGAAACTGACTCCATATTAAAACCTCCACAGTTGACTTTTGAAAACATGAATATCTAAACCAAGCCTTGGATCTTGTAATTAACTAAATCATAATTTATGGTGTTGAAACTTAGACAGCTCCCTAAAGTTTCCAGGTAATTCTGATGTGCAGCCAGCATTGATACAGTCACCAAAATACAAGGTTCTGAAACTTTAGATCCTGGTAACTCTACTCCTCCCCTTCTACACACATTTTAAGCACATTCAAAATGATATATAGTAGGGGAAAAGGAGATAGAATTTATGTAAATGGGAAATAAATCAAGAGATGGAGGGAGGGGAAGGAGACATGAAAAGTATTGAGATGTGTTATGTACATGTACCAACTCCACACAATGAATGTAATCATTATGTATTGCAAACATATACTAAAAAAGAAAAAAATGATAAAACTGAAAATATCTCAGAATAGGATTCTCTTACCTTACTTCAAAAAAATCTAGGCCAGACGTAATGGTGCATACCTCTAATTCCAGCATGAGGGAGGCAAAAGCAAAAGAATCTCTAGTTCAAGGCCAGCCTGGGCTACATAGTGAGTTCAAGGCCAGTCAGAACTATGTAGCAAGATTCTGTCTCCAAAACCAAAAAAAAGAAATAAACAAATAAATAAATAAATTTGAAATATCTCTCAAGATTAACAATGCATAAATTATCTTTCAACCTAAAAAAATTACCCTCCAATAATTTTCCTATACATGTAACTGTATGAATTTATACATAAGAAAGTATCTGAAGATCTTTAATTAGAACTTTGTTTATTAATGAGAAGACTCAATGAAATATTAAGCCAGGTGTGGAGGCAGAGAACATAAATAATAATAATAAAAATTTTCTTATTCATTGTCTTTGTCAATTGTGTATGCTTTAAATTTTTGTCAACTGCTTATGCTTTGCTTCTTACACACTGTTTTATTAAAATGATAATTGTAAACTGAGGACATGGGAAGGTTATCATACTTTCTTAATGGAGTGTTTTATCACTGTTTTGTATATGTTGCATTTAAATTATTTGCTAAATTTACTGGTGTTCCTTGCTTGTTGAACAATGCTAGGAAGTGTAATGTTAGCATGCCCTCTAGTGGACTTTGACATAAAATTCTGAAATGGGTCTTTTATGAAATCTAGTCTACATTTCGTTCAGGCTTTTATCTATCCCTTATAGAACTTGAACAAACAATGGTTACTCTGCCAGCGAGTTAAAGGCTTGTAGAGCAGATGTAGCACTCTTAAAGCAGAAGATAGGTTCTCTAGCACCTTCTGGTGAATCTCCCATTGAAGCCAATGGCCAATGGAATGTTAACCAGAGAGGCACCTGGATCCCTTTCTAAAGACAGATCTCTGGTTTTGTGAACCAGTGAAAACTGAAAGGGCAGCTGAGGAGTCATTTCCAGGGAAACTCGCTAACAGACAGCCAATGGATCATCAGTGGAATCTGGGTCCCAACAGTCTCACTGCGTATCCAGCAGAAAAATCTCCATTTGTATCTTGTACTTTTCTCTCTGATAATAAGTTAGAAACTCTCCCTAAATTTTTCTCCAACTTGTGAGGAGTTAACTTGAGAACCACCTTATCATTAGAGTACCCTCCCTCCAAGAAATCAGCATGAGCTGAGGCAGCTTGCAACAACTGTTTGCCTTTCAAGGAGGAAAGCAGATATCAGAGAAATGATTTATATTTGTGCCTTGCATATGCTAAGAGTAAGAAAGAGATTTTAGTCATCCTTTCTCTTCTTTCATGTGCACATAGAAGACTGATTATTGTGCCTTTACTAACACGTGAATTGCCATTGCTAGGTGATAGGTATAAATTTAACTTGCGAGCTTCAGAGAAGTACAGATTGTTAAAATGGATTTTAAAAAGTGTAGCCTTGTCTTGCTGCTAAGGATGGTTGCCTAGGTGAACAGGCAGATAACAGGAATGTCTTAGAGGCTTCCTCACCCTAGTGCCTGGGGTGGAATTTTTCTTCAAGCCATTTTTACCTGACTCTATCTTTCAAGGTGATCTCTTTTGCAGGATAAGAAGCACACCAGCTACTTCCAACTCTCTGATATTTGCCCTCACTCTCTTTCAAAGAACTAGAAAGCAGTGGTTTAGTGCTGAGCAATGTTACCTTCTTTAAACATAACTGTTATAGCTGAGATCAATTATAACCTTTGCTTTTTAAAAAAAACCTGCTGGAGTTAACAATTTGATTTTTCAGGGAATACAGGGTTACGAACCAGTAAAAGGTGGCTAGTCTGATCCACTCTATCATCTGACCCATTTCCACATGGCCACTACCTGCTCTGTAGTGGGTCACCTCAAGGGACACCTTAAGGATATTTAAGGCAAGTACAAATTAAAGGAATGCCAATTCTTTCTTTTGGGTTCACAAATGAGGAAACTGATGTCAAAATCTCTTGCTCCTTTTGAAAGCATTCTTTTTTTCTTTTTTTTTCCATTTTTTATTTTAGAAAGAAAAAAACAATTTCAAAACAAGATAATAGTAGAGTAATAATAATTAATACATTATGTATTATTATCTTCAGAGTAGTTACTCAGGGTACAAGATACAAGCATGAGATATTGTCCAAAAAAATATTAGCACAAACCTTTCTTTTCAATGAATGTCTTGGTTACTTTTCTTTTGTTGCTGGGACAAAATACTTGGAACCCCAAATGAAGGAAGGAAGGGTTTACTTAGCTTACAGTTTGTGGAGGTTTCAGTTCATAATCATCTGGCTCTAAGGCAGGGTGGAATGGCACAGGGGCAACACTTCAAGGCAACAGCCAGCAAAAGCAGAGAGAGCAAGACAGGGAAGAGTAAGTCTTTTTTCCTCTCTTATGTTGTACACAAGCTACCACACCCCTCTCCAAGGTGGGTGTAAGACTCACAAAATCTCTGTGCTCTTCTCTTGCACAGAATGAGTGTATTTACAAAGTAAGGATCCTGGTTCCCTGCTGAGTCGCTCAGTTAAACTTCTAAACGTCTCAAGTTGACACAAAGTATCAACCATAACAATGAACTAAGAGATACTGGTAGTATAACTATCTTAACTATATTGCATATATTTTTCCCTTTTCCCTTCCTTCCTTTCCCCTTTCTCTCATCACAGTTTCTTTTTTCTTTGGATAGTTTCTTCCTAATTCACAATATCTATTGTATATTTTCAGTCCTATTTACTTGTTCAGCTTCTCACACTAGTGAAACCACACAATGTTTACACATATGGGTCTGATTTATTTCACTTATGATTATGGTCTGGAGTTGCATCCATTTATCTATAAAAGCCTAAAATTTATCTTTCTTTATGACTGAGTAATACACCATGATTTAAAAAAAAACACATCCTTTATACCCATTACCCAGTTGATAAGCACTTGGGTTGTCTCCAAGATTTAGCTATTACAAATTATGCTGATATAAACACGGGTGTACATATATTGCTGTGGCCTGATGTTTTTAATTTTTCTGAGAAAATTCTCAGAAAGGGAATATCTGGGTCTGAATGGGACCTGTAATCCTAACCTTTTGAGGAATCTCCACACGGATGGTAACATAGTGACTGCACTTGCCTACATTCCCACCAACAGTGGAGAAGGGTTCTCTTCTCCTCACAGCCCCTCCAGCATTTGTTATTGGTTGATTTCTTGATGGTAACCATTCTTTCCAGGGTGAGGAGGAATCTCAGTGTTTTTTCTTTTCGTTGTTGTTTTTGTTGTGCTTTGTTTTTTGGTACCAGGGATTGAACTCATGACCTTGCACTTGCCAGGCAGGCACTTACACCATGAGCTAAATCCTCGACCTTCAGTGTTGTTTTAACTTGCATGTCTTGAATGACAAATGACATTGAACATTTTTTCATATATTTATTTGCCATTTGTGTTTCTCCATCTAAGAAGTGTGTCTTCATCTCAGACGTCCATTTTTGCATTTGGTCTTTGAATTTGGCAGCCTGATTTTTTTTTCAAGTCTTTATATATTCTAGATATGAGTCCTTTGTGAGAGGGACAACTGGTTATAATTTTTTCCCATTCTGTAGATTGTCTTTTCACTCTGTTGGTGATTTCTCTTGTTGTGCTAATACTTTTTAATAAGATGAGATCTCATTTTTGATGCTTTGTAATACTTCCTGTGTGGCCTGGGTTTTGTTATAAAGTCTCAACCTACATGTATGTCTTCAAAATTTCTATCTATTGTCTCTTCCAGTAGATTTAGTGTTTATGTTTTAATATTTAGGACCTTGATCCATTTTGACTTTAATTTAGTGCACGGTGATCAGCATGGGTCTAGTTTTAATCTTTGGCATGTGGAAAGCCAGTTTTTCCAGCCCCATTTGTTAAAGATACTATCTTTCCCACAGCTACATAAATACATGGAAAGTAAACGACATCATTCTGGACAACAAATGGGTCACAAAGGAAATTAAGGATGAAATTATACAGTATCTACAATAAAACAATGACATCAATACAACATACCAGAACTTATACAACATATAGGATGCAATGAAAGCAGTTCTATGAGTGAAATTTATAGTGCTGAACACTCACAGAAGGAAAACAGAAGGAACTCAAATAACCTAATGTTGAATCTTTGACTTCTAGAAAAAAAAGAATAGGTCTATCCCCAAACTCACACCAGGGAGGACATTATAAAGATAAAGTCAGAAATTAGTGCAATTGAGATTAAGAAAACAATACAAAGAATCAATGAATCAAAACATTGGTTCTTTCAAAGATTAAATAAAATAGATAAATCATTAGCCAACTTTTCCAAAAGAAAAGAAAAAAATACAAATTCAAGCAATTAGGAATGAAAGGGGGAAATAACAAGGGATCCTACAGAAATCCAGAAGATCATCAATACTTACTTTGAGAACCTGTGCCCTAATAAGATGGAAAATACAGAACAAATGAACAGATTCCTAGACACAATCAAATTGCCAAAACTAAATCAACAAGATATAAAACTTCTAAATAACCTGATATCAGCCAATGAAATTGAAAATGTAATTAAAATCTTACCAACAAAAAGAAGTCCAGGTCCTGATAAATTCACTGTTGAATTCTGCAAGACATTTAGAGAAAAATTAATGCCAATGATGCTGAAAGTCTTTAAGGAAATTGAAAGAGAAGCAATATTTACAAAATCATTCCTAGAAGCAAGTATTACCTTGATTTAAAAACCAAAGAAGAAACAAACCAAAAAGAAAACTACAGGCCAGTCTCACTAATGAACCTAGATGGTAAAATCCTCAATAAAATACTGGAAAACAAAATGTAACAAATCATTAAAAAGATTATACAACGTGACCAGGTAGGATTCATCCCAGGAATGCAAGGATGCTTTAATATATGCAAATCAATAAATGTAACACACCATATTAACAGAATCAAACAGAAAAATCACATGATCATCTCAATAGATGTAGAAAAAACATTTGACAAAATTCAACATCCATTCACTAAAAAAACTCTACAGGAAATTTGAATAGATGATCTTTACGTCAACCTCATAAAAGCCATCTATGACAAACCAACAGCTAACACCATACTAAATGGTCAAAAATTGAAAGCTCTTATTCTAAAACCAGGAACAAGACAAGGATATTCACTATCACTATTGGTATTTGTTATGGTTTATACATTGTGTCAACTTGAGAAGCCTAGAAGCTTAATTAAGTAAGCTAGCAGCTCTACATCCTGGGGTGTAGAGCACAAGCAGTTACCTGGCCATTGTGTCAATTTGAGAAGGTCAGAAGTTTAACTGAGAGACTCAGGAGGGAGCCAGGGGTCTTACTTTGTAAACATCCTCATCCTGTACAAAGAAAGGCAAGGATGTTTGTGAAGCTACACCCACTCTGGGCGGGGGGGGGGGCGGTTCCTGTGTACTATATAAAGGAGGAGAAGAGGCTTGCTCTTGTCCCCCTTTTGGCACTGGCTGCTTTTGCTGTGCTGCTGCCTTGAAGCATTGTCCCTGTGCCATGCCACCCTGCCTTTGGAGCCAGCTGATTGTGGACTGAAACTTCCAAAAACTGTAAGCTAAATAAACCTTTCCTTCCCTAATTTTGGGTGTCAGGTGTTTTGTCTCAGCAAGGAGTAAAAAGTAATCAAGTCAGTATTCAATACATTTCTGGAAACATTAGCCAGAGCAATTAGACAAGAGCAAGAAATAAAAGGAATAAATAGGAAAGGAAGAAGTTAAATTATTATTATTTGCAGATGACATGATACTCTATATAGAAGACTCCAAAAGCTCCGCCAAAAAACTTCTAGATTTAATAACCAAATTCAGCAGTCTGGCTGGATACAAAGTCAACATTCAAAGATCAATAATGTTCCTATACACAAGCAACAAACTCACAGAGAGAGAAATTAGGGAAACCACACCGTTTACAATAACATCCAAAAAATGAAATACTTAGGAATAACTCTAACAAAATAAAAATCTATACATTGAAAATTTCAAATTTCAAAATAAAAATCTATACATTGAAAAAGGAGATCAAAGAGGCTATCAGAAAGTGGAAAGATATCGCTTGCTCATGAATAGGAAGAACTAACATTATGAAAATAGCCATACTCCCAAAATTGTACAGATTTAATGAAATCCTGATTAAAATACCATTACTATACCTTGCAGAACTAGCAAAAACACTTCTAAAATTCATTTGGAACCAGAAGAGACCTAGAATGGCAAAGACAATTCTGGGCAACATAGGTAAAGCAAGAAGAATCACAATCCCTGACTTGAAATTCTACTACACTACTGTGATAAAATCAGCATGGTATTGGAAAAAAATAAAGAGACCTGAGGATCAGTGGAACAGAATAAAAGATGCCGACACAACACCAAACACACTCAACCACATTATCTTTGACAAAGGAGCCCAACATGTTCACTGGATGAATGTGTTCTTAAGCAGTGGAAAATATTCAACCTGCACATATTGAAAATGAGATGTATAATATTTTTTCTGCACCTGAGAATGGTCTATCTACCCTCTAGAGCCAAAATGGAATGCAGAGGGAAGTATTAATTATGGCACTGTTTTACAACTGGAATTGACCTGTAAGAAAGAGAAAAACTTGTTAGAATTACCTTATGTTCATACTTTCTTTGCATTAAGAAATAATCCTTACCTGTGCTAAAATTATAAATGTTAAAAAAGACACCTCTGTCTTTTAAAGCATCCACTATCACAGAGCCTGAGGCTACTCTTCCTTGCCCTTTGGAGACTGAGGATGAGGCTTCCAAGGTAATTTTAATCAATACCTCACCAAAAATTATTATGTCTTAGGCTTCCCCTACTCACTGTTCCAGGCTTAAAGGTGGAGCTTCAAGGCCAGTTATAATTAAAGCCTCCATGAGGCTGTATCCATCCTTAGTTGGTTTTGTTCAAGCTCCTCAAGGACAGTATCACTTACAAGAAGTAAATGAAGAATTTAAAGCTACCCACATTCATGTGTCCTTTTCTCTCAGTGACCTAAAACAGATCAGGCTAGATCCAGAGAGCTTTTCAGGCAGCCTTGATAAGTACATTGAGGTCTTTAGAATACTTACTCAAACCAGTTAACTAGACAGGAAAAATGAAATGTTACACTTAAACATTGACTTCTAATGAGAAACAATGGGTACATACTTTAATCCTTGAGTTTTTTAAGTGTGTTACATATACCCAGGGATATATATTTTCTAAGTGGTTTTAAATAGAACCTAGCCAAAAAACAATCTTTAAAAAACATAATCCAGCCAGCACTGCTATACAGGGAAGTCATTTAGATGACTGGATAGAGAATACAACATGTCTTGAAACCTCTTTGTCCTACAGCCTACATTTCTTCTAGACAATTACCTATCTCTGACTGTCCCTAGGGGCAATAAATCTCTTTTTTAGGCAAGGATTTTAAAACTTTTGATTCAGAGTCATTTATTAGAAAGTAGGTCATAAACAATATAGTTAGAACACTTTAATTTTCTCTTACACTGTCTTTCAAAACATTAAAAGCAACTATTCATGTTCTTTAATTATTGGTTTATTTTCTGGTTGACAATGCAGTTGGAGTCAATCACAGCTTTTGTCTTTGAAGACATATTTTGCTAAGGATTAGAGACCTTCCCTGGGAAACTTTTACTCTTAATTGTCATTCTACACCTGAGGTGGTTAGGATTTAGTTCTTTTATAATACTTAGAGTCACTCTTCTGTACTTTCTCCATTGTTCTGCCCCTGAGAAATAACACAGTTTACAACAGTGTTTGGTCCAACACAATTCTCTCCTCTATTGTTGCTAAATTTCAGGACCAAGTTTCCAGAATGGTGAGTTTCCTCTCCCTAGGACCCTTCCAGAGAGAAACTGACCTTCATTTATTTGTAGATTATATTCAAAAACTTCTCTAGATTTAATCCTAAAACACTTAAAGAATAAATGTAAAAGTTTTAGACCAAGTTTTATCTGCCTTTCAGTCCTTAGGCAGAAATAGAGATTAACTCTTCTTATTTTGCCCTACCCTCAAGAATGATGCTGATTGGTTTTTATACCACAAGACAGAGATTAATTTCTATAGTACAGATCAGCTCACTGATAAGACAAAACATTCCTAGGAAACCCTATTAGTTTAAGAGTAGTCTTAAATGAGAATGGGTATTAAAAATTGGTGCAGCTCTGGTCCCCAGAGGACTTCCTCTCTCATCATGATTTTTCTCCAGAACATCTTGCCTGATTAGCCACAATTCTGAGATACACTAAATGAGGCTCTAAAAAGGAAGGCCTACGTATGGCCCAAGTGTCACAGGTAAAATGGGAAAACCTGTCACACGTAAACATGTGCAGCTGAGCAAGTTGGAGCCTTGGCAGACCTTCTTCCACCACTGCTTTGAATTTATACTCCAAGGAGTGCCATCTAGACTTTTTCTGTACTCAAACCTGGCCTGCACACCACTTCCACCCCCAGAAATAGTTAACATTACCTTTAATGGTCTATCCCTTTAGAGGAAACAGTTCCATGTGGTTATCAGAACAGCAGTTTTGGCTATCGGTTGTGGCTATCCAACAACTATGGCTATCAAAACAATGAGAAGTCCATATAGCTGGTTATTCCAATCAGATAAACTGTCAGCCTAGAGCTCATTTTTAAAAACTGTCTTTGTTTTTCACAGGTGTAAAAGGTTTTTATTCCTTCTGATTCTTATTACAAGAGATCTCTGCTAATTGACCTACAAAAAGTTCTGACTAGTCTATTTATAGTTCCAAACTTAAAAACTGTGAAAGAGTTATTATAATTCAATATAGACAAATAATCTGAGAGTACTATGGTCTATTAACAATTATCTGATGAGTGTTGGTCTATCTGTCTGTTTTTCTGTTCAATTTGTGACTTGTTACAATGCTAATAGCTGCTCTGTTAGAACACAATAATTTTTTTCCTCTTTTTGGATTTTTAAAAATACTTGTCTATAACTTAAGTTGGCTTACAGGTAAATGTCAGTAAGAGCTAAGGACATGCTTCCAATCATGTTGACAACTCATCAAAATGATCTCAAGACTGGTTTTACAAATGGAATGCATATTATTATCTGTGTACAATAACTTGGGAGTCTTTGATTGATCAAGAATAATTTGTTCATCATTATGATCTGGTTCTTATAGATCATCTAAAAATTTGTTAAGATAATTAGAGACACCTGCACAGTAATCCCAAGCAGCCAGGGAGCTTTGGTGCACCACTCTGGACCTGGTAGCACCCCAGCCAGTGATTCTAAGCAGCTAGGCAGCTTTGGTGCGCCACTTGGGTCCTGGTAGGGCCTCACCCAGTGACTCCAAACAGCTGGGGAGCATCAGTGCACCGCGTGGCTTGAGCCAAAGGCCTCCACAGCATACGCTGCCTAACCATGCAGGGTTGGTGTGCTGCTCTGAACCTGGTAGGGACCTGCCCAGGAACCCCAAGCAACTGAGGAGTCTTGGTGCACCATTTGGATACTGGTAGGGCCCTGCCCAGTGACTTCAAGAAGCCAGAATCCTTGGTGTACCATTTGGGTCCTGGAAGGGTCCCAGCCAGTGACTACAAGCACCAGCAAGCTTTGGTGCACCACTTGGGTCCTGGTAGGGCCCCGCCCAGTGACCCCAAGAAATCAGGTAGCATTGGTGTGCCGCATTGGGTGAGCTGAAAAGCTGCACAGCATATTCCATCTAGCCATGAAGCCACAGTGGCCACTTGGGACCTGGTAGGGCCCTACCCAGTGACACCAATCAGCCAGGGAGCCTTGGTGCACCATGTTGGACATGCTGAAGGTCAGCCCAGGATACTCCACCCATTAGGTGAGCCTCCAAGTGCCACTTGGGACCTGGGAAGGCCTGCCTAATAACCCTCACTCACCTGGAGAAAACCCCTCAGGACGAACAGTCATCCTCAATCCAAGAAACAATGGAAACTTTGCATTTAGCTGACCCAGGGGAATACAGAAAAATGACAAAATGAAAGAGCTAAATGCATTCTCAAACCTCTAGCCCATCCCAAACAAGCCTAGGAGACATTGACATAGAAGAAAGTATAAGTCACACACTTGAAATGTCTGAAATGACAGCAACTGAAATAAAGAAACAACCCCATGACACTGTGAAGGAAAAAATATCAGAAATAATCTCCTGGGTAAAACAAGAAATAATAAACATAATGAAAGAAATGCTGAACACATCTAAAGAAGACACAGTTAAATAATAGAGGAGCACTGCAAAATAATGCAAACCTTCAATGAACAATATAAGACAGAATTAGAATGCATGAAACAGATACAAAGAGATATTCAGAAAATCAAAAATTCCATTTCCATTAAAAGCTGCAAAACTGCCTGAATGAATGTGAAGATGGACTTTCAGACCTAGAAGACAAGAGTGCAGCTAGTGAAAAGGAAAGGAAAGATGCTTTTAAAATAACAAGGAATCAGGAGATAACAATTCAACAGTTGCAAGATGATGCAAAGAAAAAACAAGGTAAGTTTGATAGGTGTAAATGAAAAAGGTGACAATACAAATGATATAGAAAGACTATTTACAGAAGTAATAGTAGAAAATTTCCAAAACATGGGTAAAGAAATTGACATACAGATAAGTGAAGCATATAGAACTCCAATTAAAGGGCTGGGGACTTAACTCAGCAGCATAAGCACCTGCCTGGCAGGTGCAAGGTTGTGAGTTCGATCCCCAAAACAAAACAAAACAAAACAAAATCTCCAATTAGCCATAATCAAAATAAATCTACACCCAGACATACAATAATCAACATCCCAGAAATTCAGCATAAGAACAAAATATCAAAAGCAGTTACAGAAAAGAAACAAATCACCTACAAAGGAAAGCCTATCAAAATCACAGCAGACTTCTCAACAGAATCAAGATGAGAAGAGCATGGAGTAAACTATTTCAAATCCTATAGGAAAAAGACTTCCAACCCAGACTGATGCACCCTAATGTTATGGGTAAGGTCCTGTGTCCCCCCGACCAAAGGCTCATATAATCATGGATGGGGCTGAGCCTGGTTTTTGTGATTCGTTTGTTGTCTAGCACTGGGATTGGTGCGAGTGCTGCGCCTGCCCAGGGGTGAAGCCGACATACAGTGTAAGGGTGAGAGGGAGGCATGTCTCCCTCTCTTAACGGTTCATGTTTGCTGTTGTGGTGGCCATGAATGGAGCCCCGCCATGCCACACTGCCTTGGAGCCAACAGACTATGGACTGAAATCTCCAAGAACTGTAAGAAATAAACCTTTTCTTCCCTAATATTGGGCATCAGGTATTCTGTCTCAGCAAGAAGTGAAAAGTAACTAAGACACCTACAAAATTATCCTTCAAAAGCAGTGGAGAAATACACTCCCATGACAAAGAACATCAGAATAACTTCACTATCACCAAAGCAACCCTACAAAGAATATTGAAAGATATTCTAGATAGACATAAAAATAACTACAACTACAAGAACACCAACAGAAAAAAAACACCAAGCAGGGCAAACTATTAAAGAAAGGGGAAAGGTAAAGAACCAACAGCAGAAAGATAGCATGGCAAAAATAAGCCAGTATATATCACTTATAACCATTAATGTAAATGACCTCAATTCACCATTTAAAAGAAACAGACTGACAGAATGAATCCAGAAACAACATCCAACCATATGCTGTATAAAAGAAACCTATCTAAGCCGGGCATGGTGGTACAAGCCTTTAATCCCAGCACTCTGGCAGGCTGAGGTAGGTGGAGTGTTGTGAGTTCGAGGCCAGCTTGGGCTACAACGCGAGTGCAAGATAGGCCTGAGCTACACAGTGCAACCCTGCCTCAAAAAACTAGGGCTGGGAGTTTGGCTCAGTGGCTTAAGTCCCTATCTGTCAGGTATGAGGTTGTGAGTTCAATCCCTGGTGCCACAACAACAACAACAAAAAAGCAACCTATCTAACCCAAAAGGAAATTCATAAACTGAAAGTTAAAGGATGAAAAACAATATTTCATGCAATAGGAAGCCCAAAAAAAAGTAGGGGTAACTATTCTGTTTGCAGACAATGTGAACTTCAAAGCAAGAATGATCAAAAGAGAAAAAGAAAGTCACTATATGCTGGTGAGGAGAAAACTTCAAGAGGAAGAAATAACAATTTGAAATACATATGCACGAAACATGGGAGCATCCAGTTATATAAAACAAATATTAATTGAAATGAAAAATCAAATAAGCAATAACACAATTATAATAGGAGACCTAAATACTCCATTAACACAAAAAGGCAGATCAACTAGACATAAAATCAGCAAAGAAATAACAGAACTTAATCAAACTTGTGAACAAATGTACTTAGTAGATTTGTACAGTGTTCCACCCAAAAACATAAGAATATACACTCTTATCAGCTTCACATGGGGCATTCTCTAAAATAGACTATACACTAGCCCACAAAACATGCTCAAGTTAATGCAAAAGAATCAAAATTATTCCATGCATATTATCTCATCATAGTGCCATGAAACTGGAAATTAATGACAAAAGAAACTGCAAAAACTCCATAAACACATGGAAATTAAATAACACAATCCTGAACAATCAATAGGTTACAGAGAAAATTAAAGAAAAAAATCAAACAATATCTACAAATGAATAAAAATGCAAATGCAACTTACCAGAAGCTGTGAGACACAATGAAAGCAGTCCTCAGAGGGAAATTTATTGCAGTGAATTCCCACATCAGGAAAACAGAACAACCTGATGCTATACTTCAAACATTTAGAAAAAGAAGAGTACATCAAGCCCAAAGCCAAAAGAAGGGAGGAAATTATACTTACCTTTTTTTTATTTAAGGGAAAAAAGATACATAAAAGAAAGACAAAAAGTAAGAGACAAACAAATGACAATAACAAATCCAATACAATAACATTATAGGTTTACAAAACAAGATGACAGGAACTTGACAATGGTTGCAACATTGCATATCGCTATCTTCAAAAGGGTTGTTTAGATTAACAGATACACACATGTAAAATTGATCTAATCATATGAGTATTAACTGTTCTTTTTCATTAACTAATACATTTAGTAGTATAGTCATCTTAGGTATACATATATACTAATTTATGTCTTTTTCCTTTTCCCTTCCTTCTTTCCTCCTTTCCCCATCCCAATTATTTTTGCTCTTTGAGCAGTTTCTTACCCTTACACGGTATTTATTGTAGATTTTGGATCGTATATACTCTTTCAGTTTCATACACTAGGGAAACAATATGGTATTTACACATGTGAGTTTGATTTATTTCACTTGTAAGTATGATCTCAAATTGTGTCCATTTACTTATAAAAGTCTCATTGCAATCTTTAGAAGGGAGGAAAGATCAGAGCAGAAATTAACACAATAAGAGACTAAAAAAAATACAAAGAATTAACCAATCAAAGAATTGGTTCTTTGAAAGAATAAATAAAATTGATAAGCCCCTAGTCAATCTTATTTAAAAAAGGAAAGAAAAAACTCAAAGTCATGCAATAAGGAATGAAAAGGACAAAATCACTACAGACCCTGTGGAAATACAGAAGATCATCAATACCTACTTCAAAAACCTTTACTGATAACACAGAAGAAATGGACAGGTTTCTAGAAACACATGAATTACCAAAGCTAGATCAAGAAAATGTAAAAGTGCTAAATAACCCAATTTCGGTCAATGAAATTTAAAATGTAATTAGAACCTTACCAAAAAAGAAAAGCTCAGTCTTCCCAAAGGAATTAAAAACATCATATCACAGGGATATATGTACACCCATGTTTATAGCAGCACAGTTTGTAATAGCCAGATCTTGAAAGCAATATGAATTCCCACTGACCAAGGAATGGATAAAACAGATGTGGTATTTCTATACAATGGAGTACTACTCAGCCAATAAAAATTATTAACTAGACACTTTTATATGTAAATGGTTGCAACTTGAAAACACACCCATTAGTGAAATAAATAAGACACACATGTGTAAACATCATATTGTTTCCTTAGTGTGACAAGCTGAAAGAAAAAACATGTGTATATATATATATATATATATATATATATATATATAATTAACAGAGTTATACTACTGATTTCTCTGAGTTAACTGAAGAGAAAGATTTGTACTGGTATTGTTCAGGCAATTAAAGGCAGATATCTTGTTCTCTGGGTGAATGATTTGGGGATGACAATGCATAATGTATGTACCATCATTACCCCCTGATTGATGTACTTTAAAATTTTACTGCAAGTTTTTTTTCTTCTTCTCCTTCTTCTTCTTCTCTTCCTCCTCCTCGTCCTCCTCCTCCTCCTCCTCCTTCTTCTTCTTCTTCTTACTTTTTAGCTATGAATAAAATGGATTTGGAAAAGAAAAACAAAGAAAAACCCAGATTCTGATGGATTCACAGCTGAATTCTACAAGAAATTCAGGAAAAACTTAATGCCAACACTCCTTAAACTCTTCAATGAAATTGAAAGAGAAGCAATTTTCCATAATTTATTCCTGAAAGCAAGTATTACCCTAATGCCAAAACCAGAGAATGACCCAATCAAAAAAGAGAACATAGGCCAATCCCCCTAATGAACATAGAGGCAAAAATCCTCAATGAAATACTGGCAAACAGAATGCAGCAAGTCATCAAGAAAATTACATACCACAACCAAGTGGGATTTATCCCAGGATTGCAGGAATAGTTCAACATACACAAACCAATAAATATAATACACCATATCAATATAGCCAAAGATAACAATCACAAGATCATTTCAATAGATGCAGAAAAAACTTTTGATAAAGTCCAATACTTATTCATGATAACAACCCTATGGAAAATGAGAATAGATGGTCTTTACCTCAACCTGATAAAAAACCATGTATGACAAACCAACAGGCAGAATGATATGAATCATCAAAAACTGAAAGTTTTCACTCTAAAATCAAGAACAAGACAAGGCGGTTCACTATCACCATTCCTATTCAATATAGTGCTGTAAACATTAGCCAGAGCAGTTAGACAAAAGAGAGAAATAAAAGGAATTAGGATATGAAAGAAAGAAATTAAATTATCTTTATTTGTACATGACACAATACTCCACATAGAAGACCCCCAAAACTCCACTGAAAGACTTCTAGATGTAGTAACCAAATTCAGCAATGTACCTGAATACAAAGTCAACACTCAAAAATCAAGTGTTTCCATACAGAAACAACACGCTCACTGAAAGAGAAATAAGAGAAACTACACCCTTCACAATAGCATCCAAAAAAATGAAATACTTAGGAATCAATCTAAAAAAGGAAGTAAAAGATCTATACAGAGAAAATTATAGTACTCTGAAAAAAGAAATCGAAGATGATTTCAGAAAATGGAAAGACATTCCTTGTTCATGGATAGTAAGAACAAACATTGTGAAAATGGTCATTCTCCCAAAATTGTTACACAGATTCAATGCAATTTCATTCAGAACACCATTAAAATACCACACAGATCTAGAAAATTTATTGCTAAAATTCATCTGAAGCCAGAAGAGACTTTGAATGGCAAAGGCAATCATGGGCAGCCAAAGCAAGGCAAGAGGCATCACAATCCCTGACTTGAATTTGTACTACAAAGCTACTGTGATAAAATCAGCATGGTACTGGAGTAAAAACAGACCTGAAGATCAATGGAATAGATCAGAAGATACAACCACAACTACAAACACACTTAAACACCTTATCTTTGGCCAACGGTCCAAACATATTCACTGGAAGAAAGATAACCTCTTTAATAAGTGGTGCTGGAAAAACTAGCTTTCCATATGCCAAAAACTAAAACTAGAACCATGCCTATCACCATGCACTAAACTAAAGTCAAAGTGGATCAAAGATCTAAATATAAAACAGAAACACTAAATCTGCTGGAAGACAAATTAGGTAGCAAACTTGAAGGCATAGGGTAGGCAGGTAATTCATGAACAAAAATCAAACTGCATGGGAAATACTTCCTGGAATGAACAACTGGGATCTCATCTTATTAAAAAGTTTTCACATGTCAAAGGAAGTCTCCAACAAACTGAAAAGAAAACCCATGCATTGGGAAGAAATATCAGTCAACTGTCCTTCAGAAAGGACTTCTATCTAGAACATACAAAGAATTTTTTTAAAAATCAGGCCCTCAAGATTCAAAAACCCAATCCAAAAATGGGCTTCTGAGATGAATACACACTTGTCAGAGGAAGAAATACAAATGGCAAATAAATATATGAAAAAATGTTCAGCATCATTGGTCATTAGAGAAATGCAAATTAAAACACTGAAGTTCCATCTCACTCCAAAAAGAATGTCCAGGATCAAGAAAACAACCAATAACAAATGCTGGAGAGGCTGTGGGGGAAAAGAAACTCTTCTGCATTGTTGGTGAGTGTAGACTGGTGCAACCACTGTGGAAAACTGTCTGGAGGTTCCTCAAAAAGCTGAGATTAGAGGTTCCATTTGACCCAACTATCCTGCCTCTGGGCCTATTCCCAGAAGAGTTGAAAACATCATATCACATTGATATATGTGTACCCATGTTTATAACAGCACAATTTGTAATAGCCAAATCTTGGAAACAACCCAAATGTCCATCAACTGAGGAATGGAAAAGAAAGACGTGGTATTTTTATATAACGGAGTACTACTGAGTTACAAAGAAGGATCACATTGAGGCTTTTATAAGCAAATGGATGTGACTTAAGGCCATACTCATAAGTGAAATAAATCAAACTCACTTGTGTAAATACCATATTTTAAGAAACTGAAAGAGTAAATAAGATCCAAAATCTTCAGTAAATATTGTGAAAGTGAAACAAACTGCTCAAAGGGTAAAAATAATTAGGATAGGAAAAGAAGAAAAGGAGGAAGGGAAAAGAAAAAAAGATATAAATTTGTAAACATACACATAAGATAGCTAAGATGATTGTATTAATTCTATTAGTTCTTGGAACAAAACTCTTAATGCTCATAGGTTTAGATCAATTTTGCATGTCTATATCTGGTAATATGAGTAACTATTTTGAAGATAACTATGAAAATAACAACCTTTACTAAGTTCCTATGACCTTGTGTTGAAAGCCTATATTGCTGTTGTTTTGGGCCTTTTGTTAATGTTGTTTATTTGTCTCTTTTGTTTCTTGCTTTTCTTGTATTTGTTGTTTTGTTTTTCTCTCTTTAAAATAAAATGAAAAAAAGAAAAAAAAAGATAATGAGAGAATCCTCAACCTTGAGGAAACTGCTGGACAGGAATATTATTGGTGATTAAGAGAGCAGATGGCTGGAAGTATTTTATTCCAGTCTTTGTTCACTAATGGGACCCAAATCATTTCCATACCCTTATTGGAAAAGCATGGTAATAAGTGCTGCTTAGCATATTGTAATATGCTTACACTGGCTGTCATCAAAATATTAAATTTTTTGTACATATAAGATTCACAATAAGATTTTCTCAAAAGATGCTCTTGATACAAAACTAAATCAAGAGACAAAGATTTCCATATAGCTATAACATTCATTATGGCTCATCTCATGGTGTATTAAATGTATTTATGGTTTCTAGTGTGTAGGTCTTCTAAGATATAAAACTAGGATTGTTGACTGTAATAACTTCTTTCTAGACTCAGATATCAACGTTTCTTTTTTATTCCCAGTACCTGAAATAAGAGGCATATGTCAAAACAGTGCAAGACCACTGGTCAAATGATTTTTCTAAAGGTTAATGTGGTATACATGGTGTGTGTGTGTGTGTGTGTGTGTGTGTGTGTGTGTGTGTGACTACACTTAGAGATTCTGAGGAACTGAGCAGTGAAGACAATGTCACACACTTCTTTGATGACATCCCACTAAAGGATAACAAATTAGATATACTAGAGATGATAAACTAAAATATTCTATATTAAGATAGACATGCAAATGTATTTCACATGTAATATCATGATTGCTATGTTGACAGATTATGTGTGGCTCTTGATACCAAATTTTCTGTGTAAAACTTTTATCATTGTTGTCATTAATATTCTGCAGGGATTCGATACCAAACAACATTGATAGGTAAGAAATAACAGTCCTCTGACTACACTTTACATTTCAAAATGCTTGATATTCAGATGGGATTACAATAGTCAAGCTCACTGCTCCCACTGCAGTACTGACCTAACTGTTCTTTTGTTCTGAGTTATCAACAACTGAAGTTTGGAGACCAGAACTGGAATGGTAACTGGGTTAAGAGGCCAGTAAATATTTTCACCCTGGCCCTCCAGGGTCAACAATAACCCAGGACATGAGAGAACATTTTTATGAAAGCTTACAACTTTGGTCAGTCACCCAATTTCCTAAGCAGGGAGATTTCTGAACCCCAGAGGACAAGAATCAACAAAGGTAGTGTGCCAATGGAGGATCATCAAAGCAACAAAAGGTCTCCCTTGCTTTCACAGAAAGCAACATAGTCAAGTAAAACTGTAATCCATCCTGATGGCTGACACTGACAGAGGAGCTGAGAGGCTCTGTGTATAGCTCCAAAAGTAATGCCTGAGGAGACTTAACTGACCTTGATAGACAACAAGAGGTTAATTTTGATTAACAAAAGTCTCCTCTCAACTTGGTCTTAAAACCAAGCAGAGAAATATCACCAGAAGATGTATAAAAACAATATCATAGACCCTGGAGACCTTGGGGGCTGGCAGAATCATCAGGAGCCACTCCGCATTCACCCCAGAGAACTCTGCAGCTAGAGGAATCATCGACCACCACTCTTCCTTGACCCTGAAGAACTCAGGGGCCAGCAAGATTGTTAGTCACCACTCTTTCTTCACCCCCAAAGACCTCAGGGACCAGCAGGATCATTGGTCGCCACTCTTGCTTCACTCTGAAGACCTCGGGGGCCAGCAGGATCATTGGTCACTACTCCCCCTCACTTCAGAGATCTCAACAGCCCACAGATCATCAGTGACCCCCTTCTACCACCTGCAGAAACCTGGTGGACTGGTGGAAGCCTCAGAAACCCCTCATCCACACAAAGGACCTCAGCAGGCCTGCAACAGTATGGTGAGTTTCCCCCCTCAAATAGAGGACCTCAGTGGGTAAACAGGAGAAGAAGCAAACCCTTCTCTCCAGCTGTAGGACTTTGGCAAGCCTGACAAGCATGTGAGTGAGTCCTTCTTCCATACAGACAATACCTGGTGGGTTGATGAGAGTGCCAACAAAGCTTCGCCAACCCAGAGGAACTCAAAAAGGCCTAGGAGACCCCCAGTGGCACAGTAGGGTCCCAGCTGAGGCATACACTGTACCCAGGTAGATCTGGTGACCTAGAACAGCCTGAAGCTGCAGTAACAATAGAAGCTAAGTTTTGGTTTACAACAATACTCCTAGGCTAGTCAACCTAGGAAGAACACAGGATACACCCAACAGGCACTCCAGGAGGAATTCAGGTGACTTGCCCCTCCACTTCATTGTGGGACCCAGCAAATGGACAAACCTCAACCAGACAGTAGGACCCTAAGATACACATGATGAACAGCCGAGAGTAGTGGGATTGAAAAGACCAAAATATTAACCCAAGAGGTGAAAATGACAAAATGAAAAAGCAAAATGAAATCTCAAATGATCAGTCCATCAGGAAAAAGTACAGGAGGCACTGACATAGAGGACACTAGAAGTCATACACCTAAAATTTCTGAAAAGATAGCAAGTGAGATAAAGAAACAAATCCATGAGGATATAGAGGAAATCAGATTAGAAATAATCTCTCTGGTAAAGAAAGAAAGGACAATCTTAATAAAGGGATTGCTCAGAATAGCTAAAGAATACATAGATTAAAAAGTACTGGAGCATGAGAATGTGGTGGAAACCTTGAATGAACAATATAGGAAAGAAATAGAATGCAGGAAACAAATTTAAAGAGATATCCAGTAAATAAAAATTTCACTGAAAGCTGGCAAAACCATTTCAATGAAGCTGAGGATAGACATTCAGACCTTAAAGATAGGATTGCAGCTAGCAATCATGAAGAGAAAGAACTTTTAAAAATAACAAGGGAGCCTGAAATAACAATTCAACAGCTTCAAAGAGATGCGAAGAGAAGGAATATATGACTGATAGGAATCAACGAAAATTGAGGAGTCAATACAAATGACATAAAAAAAACTATTCACAGAAGTAATAGCAGAAAATTTTGCAAACATAGGAAAAGAATTGGATATACAGAAAAGTGAGGCATATAGCATGCCAGTCATAACCAAAAAAAAATCTACACCCAGACATATAATAATTAAGATCCCAGAAATTCAGCATATAAAACAGAATACTAAAACCTGTTAGAGAAAAGACACAACTCACTTATCAAAGAAAGCCAATAGAATCACAGCAGATTTTTCAGCACAAACCCTCAAGTCAAGATGACCTTGGAGTGAACTATTTCGAGCCCTGAAAGAAAACAACTTTCAACCCAGATTGCTGTACCCTGCAAAACTTTCTTTCAAAATTGATGGAGAAATAAGATACTTTCATGACAAAGAACAACTGAAGAAATTCATGTCCACCAAACCAACACTCAAAAGAATACTGTAAGACATGATAGAGTCCTCTCGAGGGGCCCGGCCCGGCCCGCCCGGCCTGAGCGGCGCAGGCACCGATCAGGACGCAATTACGGACTGCCTTCCAGGGTCCTGACCCCAGGACCTTGGAGGAGAATGAGAAGGGCCTCTCGAGGGGCCTGGCCCGGCCCACCCAGCCCAAGCGGCACTGGTGCGCGGGCTTGGAATCAGGGCCAAACACTACTCCCCCCCCGCCCCCCCCCCCCGTCAACAACCTGCTGCTTCAGAGGTCTGGCT
This sequence comes from Dasyprocta punctata, assembly GCA_004363535.1. Taxonomy (NCBI): domain Eukaryota; kingdom Metazoa; phylum Chordata; class Mammalia; order Rodentia; family Dasyproctidae; genus Dasyprocta; species Dasyprocta punctata. The sequence goes on along the minus strand of RJWM01018186.1, from coordinate 5,913 downwards.
AAATTGATAGCAACCAAGGAACATCAACTAACTTTTGTTTTGTAGATTTGGCCAGGCCTCTGGTCAGCAATCCAAGCATCTCTTTACAGTGGGAAATGTAGCAAGTATGGGGGATTCTCTTCTGTCTTGTCTTTTATTATTAATAAAATATATATAAAAAAACAAAATAAATAAAAAAAAGATTTAAGTTGGTTCTTAAAAATACAAGTAACTATAAGAGTTGTGTCTGGGGCACACCTGAAAATTATCCTCAAGGAAATTCACTGAGCACTAGCTTGGAAAAACTGAGCACTGTGCCAAGAAACCAAAGGGAAGAAAGGACCAAGAACTACATTTAGAAGGCAATTCACCCACTCACACATGTCCTGCTATTTGTGTGACCAGTACACTCACTGAAAGAAGGGTAGGAATCCTTTAAAAATAAATAAAAGTAAAAAAAAAAAAAAGACATGATAGAGAGAGACAAAAACGACTACAATTCCCAGAACAACACTAGAAAGAAACCACCAGGCAGGGCAAACGATTAAGCAAGGGATAAAAGCAGGAAAAGAACAACATGAAAAGAACATGACAAAGTTAAGCCAATACGTATCAATTATATACATCAATATAAATGTCCTCAATTCACCAATTAAAAAAAATAGGTTGATAGACTGGATCATAAAACAGGATCCAATAATATGCTGCATACAAGAAACACATCTGACTCAAAAGAAAACTCATAGACTAAAAGTCAAAGGATGGAAAACAATATTTCATGCAACAGGAACCCAGAAAAAAGCAGGGGTAGCTATTCTGTTTGGAGACAGTGTGAACTTCAAACCAAAACTGATCAAAAGAGATAAAGAAGGTCACTGCATACTTGTTAGGGGAAAAATTCAAGAGGAAGAGCTAATAGTCATAAATATATATGCAGCAAATACAGGAGCACCCAACTATGTAAGACAAATACTAATAGACATGAGAAACCCAGTACACAATAGTACAATTGTAACAGGGGACCTTAATACCCCATTGTCACAAAGAGATAGATCCACTAGACAAAAATCTGGCAAAGAAGTAACAGAACGGAATCAAACCTGTGAACAAATGGACATAGTAGGTCTGTACAGAGTGTTCCACCCAACATCAGCAGAATGCACATCCTTCTCAGTTGCATGTGGGATATTCTCTAAAATAGACCATATATTAGACCATAGAACATGCTTAAGTAAATTCAAAGGAAGTGAAATTATCCCATGCATATTATCTGACCAAAGTGCACAGAAATTGGAAATTAATAGCAAAAGAAGCTGCAAAACTTACATAAACACATAGAAATTAAATAACAACCTCTGGTACAACCAATGGGTTACAGATGAAATTAAAGAAGAAATTAAGCAATGCCTAAAATTCAATGAAAATGCACAAACAACATACCAAAACTTGTAGGATGCAATGAAAGTGGTGCTAATAGGGAACTATATAGCAATTTATTGCCACATCAGACAAACAGAACAAGCACAAATAAACAACCTAATGCTACACCTCAAACTTCTAGAAAAAGAAGAGCAAGTCAAGCCCAAAGCTCATCGAAGAGAGGAAATTATCAAGATCAGAGAAGAAATTAACACAATTGAGACTAACAAAATAATACACAAGCCAGGTGTTGTGGTGCACACCTTTAATCCCAGCACTCGGGAGGCTGAGGTAGGAGGAGTGTTGTGAGTTCAAGGCTGGCTTGGGCTACAACATGAGCCCAAGGCCAGCCTGAGCTACATAGTGTGATCCTGCTTCAAAAAACTAGGGCCGGGAGTTTGGCTCAGCAGCTTAAGTGCCTGTCTGGCAGGCACGAGGCTGTGAGTTCAATCCCTGATGCTACAAAAATAATAATAATAATAATAATAATAATACAAAGAGTTAATGAATTGAAAAGCTGGTTCTTTGAAAGAATAAACAATATTGATATTGATATTGATATTGTCAAACTCAAATTCATGCAATAAGGAATGAAAAGGGTGAAATTCAGAAGATCATAAATACCTACTTTGAAAATCTTTACTCACATAAGGTGGAAAACATAGAAGAAATGGACAGATTCCTAGAAACATGAATTGTACATGAAAAGAAATCATAAACAGAGTGGAAAGAAAACTTCCAGAATGGGAAAGAATTTTAGCCAGCTGTCCCTCAGACAAAGGACTTCTATCTAGAACATATAAAGAATTGAAAAACATCAGGCCTGCCAAATTCAAAGACCCAATTCAAAAATGGGCATCTGAAATGAACATGCACTTCTCAGATGAAGAAATACAAATGGCAAATAAATACAGGAAGAAATGTTCAGCATCACTGGTCATTTGAGAAATGCAAATTAAAACAACACTGAGATTCCATCTCAAGCCAGAAAGAATGGCTGCCATCAAAAAATCAACCAGTAACAAATGTTGGCAGGGCTATGAGGAAAAAGGAACACTTCTCCACTGTTGGTGGGAGTGTAGACTTGTGGGGCCACTGTGAAAATCAGTGTGAAGATTCCTCAAAAATCTAGAATTAGAAGTTGCATGGGTTTGATTGTGTGACTCCCCCCAAGGCCTCATGTAACCATAGATGGGGCTGAGTCTGGCGTTTGTGATTGGTTTGTTGTCTACTGCTGGGATTGGCAATGTGAATGCTGCACATGCCCAGGGGTGGAGCAGACACACAGTGTAAGGGCAAGAGGAAGGCATGCTTTCTCTCTCTCTGGTTCACCTTACTGTTTGGTGGCTGCCACGAATGGTGGCCCTGCCATGCCATGCTGCCTTGGAGCCAACTGACTATGGACTGAAACCCCTGAGAATTGTAAGAAGTAAACCTTTCTTTTCCTAATTTTGGGCATCAGGTATTCTGTCTCAGCGACGAGTAAGTAATTAAAGTAACGAAGACACAATTTGGCACCAGTGGAGTGGGGTTGTTGCTGTGACTGAACCTGACCATGCAGTTCAAGAACTTTTGGAAATGGCTCTTGGGAAGAGTTTGGAAAGGTTCAGAGATGTCACCTGAAAGAGTGGCACTGGAATAGCTTAGGCTGTTCTGTAGGGGAGATTCTGTTCAGAGCCCAGGAGACCAGAAGGCTGACAGAAAGCCTCCCAGTAAAGACCAGGCTCGGGAGGTTTCTGCTAGGAAGAAGGACTGCATTGCTTGTTGGACTCCACATGATGTGTGTTAATGGCTCAACAGAAAGTTTGGATGATCCATGTTCCTGGCTTTTTCAAACTTCTACTCATGCCCAGAGACTTTGTCTGAGACTGAGATTAAGGGTGGAGGACTGATTAATCTTGCAAGAGAAATTTCAAGGCAGTTGAACGTTGAAGCGGTGGCCTGGCTATTGTTGGGGGCTTTGAGCCAGTTATGTTGCGAATCAAGAGCAAACAGCCTAGAAGAAAACTGTGGACTGTAAAGACAGAGCTGAGACCTCAACAGCTGAGATGAAACAAAGAAATAAAAAAAATGGCCTGGGGCCATCCCAGGTGGCAGCAGGCCTCCACTTTTTACAACCTCAGTTCGGCAAAAGTGAAAGAGTTTGCTCAGAGGGAAAAGCTGCAGAGTGCCATGTTCCAGAGTGGTGATGGAGGCCACAGGAGGTTTCAAAATGGCGGTGGCCACACCAGATTCCAGAATGGTGGTGGCACAGGGAAATTTTTCCTCACAATCAGGTTCAGAAAGTTCAGCGATCCAGGCACTCAACCTCTACAACCAAGAGAGAGGAAAGCCTGGCTACTGCTCCAGCTGGCAGCAGACCTTAGTGACATCCATGCAGCACTGGTTTTAAGTGCAAGGATAATGTGCTAGCTCTAAGGCTACAGGAGCTTCCACCCTGCCTTCAGAGGACAATATGTAAAGATGTAAGGGTGAAGCCAAAGGTGCAATGGAAAACCCAGAAGTTTGAAAAAGCCAGGAACATGGATCATCCAAGAAAAGCTACAAAAACTGAGTAGAGTGGGCTTAAGAGAGAAGCTATGGAAGTTAAAACCCCTGGAAGTGCTGTGGGGGTGGAGTCATTCAAGCCTTTTGGAGCTTGCAACCAGATTGCTTCAGATGCTGAGTGTAGAACTCCAGGATTTAATGTTTTCCCTGCTGGATTTTGGACTTGCCTTGGTTCCAATGCTTTGTATTCCCATTTGTAACTTTTGGAATGGTAACGTTTTTCTTGTGTCTTTGCATTTTGGAAGTGTTCAACTTGTTTTCATTTGTACAGGGGGTTACAGTTAAGAGTTTGCCATAGATCTTGGAGGAGATTTGGGACTTGGACTTTTCAACAATGCTGAAACTGTTAGGACTGTAACAACTCTTGGAAATGAACCAAATGTCTCTTGTATAAAGGATATACATGAGTCCTTGGGGGTCCTGGTGTGGAATGTATGGGTTTGATCCTGTGTCCCCCCCACCCCAAGGCCACATGTAGCCATGGATGGGGCTGAGTCTGGCATTCATGGTTGGTTTGTTGTCTAGTGCTGGGATTGGCGATGTGAGTGCTGCATCTGCCCAGGGGTGGAGCCAACATACAGTGTAAGGGCAAGAGAAAGGAATGTTTTTGCTCTCTCGCTGGTTCACCTTGTTATTTGGCACCCCGTTGAAAGGTGGCCCTGCCATATCATGCTGCCTTGGAACCAACTGACTATGGACTGAAACCCCTGAGAACTGTAAGAAATAAACCTTTCCTTTCCTAATTTTGGGCATCAGGTATTCTGTCTCAGCAACAAGTGAAAAGTAACTAAGACAGAATTCTTATTAATCCAGCTATTCCTCTTCTGGGTATTTTTCCAGAAAAATTGAAAATGTCATGCCACAGTGATACATGTGCACCCATGTTTATAGCAGCACAATTTATAGTAGCTTAATCTTGGAAACAACCAAAATGCCCATTAACCAGAGAATGGATAAAAAAATGTGGTACTTTTATACAATGGAATATTACTCAACTATAAAAAAGGATAATCTTGAGGCTTTTACACGTAAATGGAAACAACTTGAGACTATGCTCATAAGTGAAATAAGTCAAAACTCACATTTATAAATATTGTATGATCTCCTTAGGTAAAAAAAATAATAATAATTTAAAAAACTGAAAGAATAATAATATCCAAAATGTACAATAGATATTGCATTAAAAAAGGGGAAAAAAAGTGCTCAAAAGGAAAGAATAACTGGGATAGGGGAAGAAGAAAAGAAATAAAGGAAAAGATTATGTGTATATAGGTATACATATATAACTGTATGTATGCATATGTATGCAAGATAGGTAACTATACTACTAATCTCTGTTAGTTCATTGAAAAGAACAGTTTGTGCTGTCATTGTTTGATTATTTTATTATTTTTTATGCCTAGATCTTGTAATCTGAACAACTACATCTAAAACAACAATATGTACTATATTAACTAGTGTTACTTTCTTACTATTTTTTTGAAATTCTGTATTTTTTTCATTCTTTTTTGTTTTGCTTTTTAAAATAAGTTTTTAAAAAAACAATACCAAAGTATGAAAACCTAGATACAAAAAAGGGCTCCAATCACTGACCACTTCTGGCAGTTTCTGTCTACACTGGTAAGGTGGGACAAAACTATTGTAAACTAATAAGATTACAAGTATAGCTGATCTCTGTCATGATTCAGTAAGGCTCAAATACTATAATAGAAGCTATGAACATTCAAGTCTTTAAATTCTTTAGCTACAATTGTCCTTTGAAACTACCAAACTCCCCTTCTTTTAACTAAAGCTAGAGGAACTTATAACAAGAAATATCAGATTTATAAATAACCTCCATCAGTAGGGGGGTCTAAAAGCCAGTGGGTTACAATCACTATTCCAGCCCCTTAAGAAGAGTTTTTTGGAGCCAGGCATGGCGGTACACACCTTTAATCCCAGCACTTGGGAGGCTGAGGTAGGAGGAGC
>RJWM01018185.1:0-41468 GCA_004363535.1 Dasyprocta punctata | reverse complement strand
CCTCTTATCCTTCCATCAGACTACATCAACCTGTTCTCTTCTAAAACTGTATAACCCTTACAGAGTACAGAAATAGGGTTTGGAAAATAAAAATAGGGGACACAATATTTTAGAAGCAAGAAAAGAGTTGATAGAAGTTTTGTTAAACAATGTCTCTTTTATACCTTTAAGCAACTATGTCAAACAAAAGTACACACTTATGTTTTGTGACCTACATGACTTCTGTTTTTCATATGAGTGCTTATTTTGAGGTTTCATTGTCTTATTTCCAAGGGATTTCATTAAAGAATACATGTTCAATTTATTATAAACTTCTTGAAATAAAAACCTAGAATTTAACATACGTGTTCGTTCACAGGCTCCTTCTACTATAGTCTAATATGCAATTATTTTATTTAAGCTATGACAGCAGGAGCATTGAAAATGGATCAGGAGAGGGAACAGTGGATAAAGAGACAGAAGTGAGGAGATTCCAGAAGTTTCCATGTGAAACATGACTAGAACTAGGGTTGTGTCAGTGGATATTTATGAATTTTTAAAAATATATCAAATGTCATTTATAGCCTAGGCACTGTTCTTTCACTGCAGATTCAGTCATGGTTGAAGAAAAGAAAAGTTTTTGGTCTGTGGAGCTCACATTATACAGGAAGAGGCTTACAATGAGATACATAAGGAACATGTAGAGATTTTAGGAGTGATAAGTATATGTGGAAAAAGAAGAAAACGGGGAAGAGGAATATGCTCTCCTATCATGAGCTGAAGTTTTAGGTGGAAAGTCCAGGGAAGGCCTCACTGTGGATGCAGCATTTGAGTGGAAGGGAGTGGGGGGTTAAACTTGAATCTCTCAAGGAAGAGTTTCTCAGGTGGAGTGAAGCTAAGACTCTGAGAGGAGAGCCTGCCCAGCGTGCTCTGAAGGAGCAGGAGGTTATATGGCAGGAGCCACAGGGGCATGAGATGAAATGAAGAGGTAACTACATTCTGTGGAACCTGGAGATCATGGTGGGACATTAGCTTCTATGTTGGGTAAGACAAAGAGGCTGTGTTAGCTATTACCGATTATCTCTTGATTCTAAAGGCATCCTCGGTCTTCGCTGAAAACTTCAATTCCCGGTTAGTCAAATGGTTTCCTGTTAAGTGTTGCTATTAACAGAAGGAAATAAGAAGGCACAGGAAGGAGAGAAGAAGCCTCCCGTCTGCTTTTCTTGTTTGTATTTGTCACAAGCAGCTAAGAACTTCAAGCTTTACCTTCTCTGAGTGTTTCCAGGACCAGCCCCGGGCAGCAGCCATTTGGAACGCTCTTCTCAAAGCGGGAAATTGGTCTTGGTACCAATTCTATTATGCTTTGCTTTTAACTTTCCAGGTCCTAATGATTGCATCTCCTCTGTTCCCAGTTCCTAGCACCTAGGGATGAGAGCTCCCTCTTGAGCTTTTAGTGTCTAGGTAACTGCAATGACCCTGCCACCCTTTGAATAACCATGTTACCAATTCTCTGTTTAAATACTCTCTGTGAAAAATGCTTACTGTGCTTTCTGTTCTCCTTATCGTTATAGTGTCAAGTACTGGGAGTGATGCCAAGAAACCCTCAAAGATGGGAATATGGAATTGTTTTAGATATGTCCTTGACCTTGAACTTAATTTTAAGTTTCTTGTCAGCAGTAAATGGGATATTGATATTGACAAAGTACACAGTACAGTCATCCCTCAGTGTCTCTGGGAGTTGGTTCCCAAGGTCCCCGTGGATACCAAAACTTACGGATGTTCAAGTCCTGACATAAAATGGCATAGAATTTGCATAGACCTTATGCACATCTTCCCATAGCCTTTAAGTCATCTCTACATTACTTATGATGGCTAATACAATGCAAATGCTATACAAATGCCTGCTATGATATTGTTTAGTGAATAATGACAAGAAAGGAGTTTGTACATGTTTAGGACAGACATAATCTTTTTTTTCCCAAAAAATACTTTAGATCTGTGGCTGGCTGAATCTACGAATATGAACCTATGGATGTGGAGGGATGATTAAATTATCATCCATGCCTATGTGGAATAAAGTGCTTACAAAAGTGTGTATCTTGGAGGACAAACATGCTGCAGTTGACAGTGGTAACTATAATAAGGTGAGGTAAAATGTCTGTGTCTGAATTGGCAACTATACAAAAGAAAACAATTTCAGTTTCTCTTAGAATACTAGAAGCATATTTTATTTTTGTCTCAATGCTTTTTATATAGTAGGGGAGTTATAGCTGGAATTTAAGCTCAATATTTAAGTATTTGAGTCAGTCACAGAATTACAATGGGTGGTGTAGTTATAGACTATTCAATTGTCTTATGTGAAAATAAGCAAATGGGTTTGGGAGGAGTGGGAACATCTGGATGAACACATTGAGTCTGTCATGAGCTTTCCTTTAAAAGCTTCTTCTTTTTCTCAAGATCTAGTCATCCCGCTGTGTCTACACTGCATAGCTAGAGAAACCTAAGGCCATTCCAACAGGGAAAAGTGAAAAACCCAACCTGGGAAGAAACATTCCAAAATAATTACAGTATTTTTCTGAATATATTGACATGCACCTAGGGGGCATATGTGATTATAATGTATGTGTGAAATGATATTTAATAAGAGTTCTAAAAGAAGGAGGTTGGAATGTGACCTTGAATCCAGTCAAATTTAGCAGCATAGGTGTATTAACATGATAGGCTGAGCAAGTGAAATTTGTTCTAACCACATATTTATTTTATTGTATTCAGCAGTAGTGGCCCTCTGTCAGTAAAGCTGATGAGAATTTGTGTGGCTTTGTATAAAGAAAAGGTTTAGAGACAGAAAAATATTAATATAAACTTTGCCTATGATACTTGCACACACAACGCCTCACTGCATGTGGATTTAGAAACATTCTTCTCACCAAAGCATGTGCAATGTCTTTGTAGGGTCCAAAGGCAGCTATGTAAAGACTAATGCTGGGAGCGAGAGATGCTGTCACTGAAAGGGAATTCCTAATACCTGTGGGTATCATGAGATTCCAGAGTATCAAAAGTCAAGTGACAATGCTAACTGGAAGAAGTAAGATTTATGTAATTAATGTAAAGACAGCATGGAAGAATTGGTGATGAGAATTAACTACATGAGCATTTGAGTGAGGTTACTTGATTTCCTAGGAATGAAATAACCAAGGAGTAAGTTATGTGGAGTGTTAATTAGTCCATATAATATAACTCTAGATCTGACAAGTATGAGCAGTTTCTCACCTGGATCTGCACCAATTCCCAGACCCTGGCATTCTTTGATTAAAAAGGAGATTGGCTCCACTTTGTATCATGGCCACAACTGTGTCCTGGAAGAGTTTCCTAAGCCTTCCTGAAATATGTCTGTGCACATTTAATAGGTGACTGAGCTACAGTAAATTGATGCTGACCCTACTAGGGGATCAAGCATCATTTTGGACTGCTGGTCAACCTAGGAAAAATACCCATCCTGCAGGAGTCATTGAGAGAGAAAACTTTAGTGGATAAAGTGGCACCATTTGTGTTTTCCTCCTTGCTAATGTATATAAGTATCTTATGTACAAGTATCATATGGTAAAATAGCAAACCCTGAAGATCATCTCTTCAAGAGCAAGAATCTGTTTTTCCACATCTTGAATTTGGACTGCCCTTGTGACTTGTTTTAGCCAGTTAATTAGTGTAAGTGACATTGCATGAGTTCTAGGCCTGGATCTCAAGAGACTGTTTCCTTCTGCTTTGTCCCCCACAACTTCCATGGAGAAAAGCCTGTGCTTACCATCTGGACAATGAGAAGCCACATGGATCAGAGACAGGCCGTACAGCCAAGCCCAGAAACATGAGAGGATCCAAAGACCAGCCCAGCCTTCCCAGAGCTGACCACAGATACATGAGTCAATCCACTGGAGGCCAGAAGAGTCCCAGTTTCTTTACCCTTTATTTTATCTCTTTTAATTTGTGTAAGGATTGTTGATGTGAATGGGAATGAAAAAGAAGGGGATTGATTATCACTGACAGATGGGACATGGTAAATATTAGGACTGTGAGTCTCTTCTGCATAGAAAAGTATGAGTGACTTCATTTATACAAAAGAGAGTGGAGGCATGAAGTTTTAGCTATCATGATGTGGAAGTTAAAATGCAACATAGAGGAGTGTTTGTGAATGCTGAGTAGTCAGACAGGGTGGCTCTGTGGTTCTGGGGCTGGGAGTTTACAAATTACATTTATTAGTTACCCTTGTCAGCTGGCTTCCTTTTAGATTTTACCTACAGGATACATAAAAGGGCAGAAGTGACTTCCTTCCTATTCTTCCTGTCTTTGGCAGCATTGCCCTGAAGCAGAAACTTGATCCAGCCTCCAGAGTTGCATGCCATGTCCAGCCCAGTGCAGCAGGACACTCAGAAGAACCAACAGCACCCTCGGTAGCTCCCTTAGAAGGAAGCAGACAGGTCCACAGACCCCTCTTCTAAGCTCTTCAATTGTGCTGAGCCACTCTTCCCTGCAGTGGCAGCTGTCCCCTGACATTATTGATTTTAGTGTTAACTTTTTGCTCCTTCAGATATCCAACATTTATGTAAGAGACCTCTTATTCTGAAATATCAGGTGTTTATTCTACTTTGTTAGCCTGAACCTAACCTAATGCAAAGAAAACCATGAGGGTTCTGAAGTCTGAAATAATTCATCTTGCATTTTGTTAGGCTTATCCTTTCTGTTGTGTTGTAATAATCTTAAGAGAGAGAGAGTTAGTTTATTTTTATAGAAAAAGATGAAACTAGGTTGGATCTTACATTGAAGAAATGGTTAAATTCTGCATATGTTTTGCAAATATTAATGATGAGCTTTTTAGGCTGACCAGGTGTGTATTTTGAGAATAAAGGAAAAGGTCTAAATTATTATCTAGGAGACTAGGACACTGAATAGATAGGGAACTTTAGTATTATTGCTGGACAGTAACTAAGACTAGCGATTATTAAAAAAAAAAAAAAAAAAAAAAAAAACTAGGGCTGGGAGTTTGGCTCAGTGGCTTAAGTGCCTGTCTGGCAGGCATGAGGTTGTGAGTTTGATCCCCCAATGTCACCAAAAAAAAAAAAAAAAAAAAAAAGATTAGTGATTATAAATTTAAAAGTGAAGGCAATTACTACTGTTATATGTTTTCCTACAGACATGCTTCCACAATGGCTTTCTGTATAAATCCTGAAGTCTGATAGACCGAATAAAACAGAAAGTTTTGTTTCAGCAACCCAAGGTTTACTAGGTAGTGGGATGTGATGGAACCCAGATTTTGCAACTCTGTCTTTCAGTGATCCTAACAGGTACAACCATAACACTTGTTTTGCAAGGTCACTGATGGTCTGTTGAAAAATTGTGGAAGAGAAAAAAATTGAAGTTCTCAAGAAACTTTATTTACACTTAGCCCGAAACCAGTATGTATCATTTCTACTCAGATATCATACACTAATATTCAATGTTATGTTAAACCAACTAGTGCCAGTAAATATTGTTTAGCTTATATCCAAAAGGAAAGGAAAATAAGTTTAATAACTATTAGTGCACCTCCATGAAAAGATGAACATTTCTGCTAATGCAAGCAAAGAACTGAGAAAATATTTTGTTATTTTGTTATACGAAGGTAGTTGTTTTAGTAAGAGCACCAAAAAAAGTAAACAACAGTCATTCTATAACATATGCAAGAAGTGATCATAATGGTTGATCATGAATTTTAGCTGCATCAGAAGAAAAGAAAGGGCATGAAGGAAAAGACAATGTGGTGGAACTGATGCACTGACTGTTAGAGTTGCCACCCTAGCAGGTGAGTGTCAGCAATGCTGGCTGGAGAATACAGTGTTTGAAATTGAATCTGGAGGAATTGCAGCCCTCGCCTATACAAACATGAAAGCATGACACTGAAATTTAGTGAGACAGGGTACAAGAAAAATCAAGTGGGGAGACATTGTCAAGGGACTGAAGACTCCAGAATATTGAGAAGTCACCTACCCAGAAATTGCAATGTTGGAGAAAGTAATTGTGATCTAGTGCTGAAATCTTTGAGGAATGTGGAAAATAACAATAGGGCATGATGTAGGAAGCAATTTAGTGGACCAAAAAACCAACTTGGTTGTTGGTTATTGACAATAAAGATGAAGGAAGTACCAGCAGTCAATTCCAAATTTCCCGTATCCAAATGGTGGAAAGACTCACATTCTGCAGGAGTAACCATCTTTAGGAGAGAAATTGTGAATTTACTTTTTGGATATATAGAGTTTTAAACGTTTCTCTTTGAAATATGCAAAAGATTTCAAGATTATTTGAAAACTAAAGTTCTAGGACTCAGAGAAAAAAACAGTAGTGGAATATGTACTTCACACTACTGGAAAACAAACACTACATAAAATCATACATTGGTAATTTTATCTGGGTAGCTAATAGGAGACAGAGGTTGGGCCTTAGCATGTGTAGAAGAAAAAAAGCACAAAGAGAGCCCTCACGTGTTCAGTTTACCATTTTAAATCAGAATGAGTACAGCTATGTTGATTAGTTTTTTCTGATCCAATTTTATATTTTATTTTCCTTGGTCTAACGTCCTTAAACATGCATGTTAAGCATGTACCAATATATTTTTTTTTCCCAGTTACGGGGATCAAACTCACAACCTTGCGCCTGGTAGGCAGGCACTTAAGTCACTGAGCCAAACTCCCGACCCTGATTCTTTTCGAGGCAGGGTCTCACTATGTAGTTCAGGCCAGCCTTGTTCACACTGTAGCCCAAACCAGCCTCGAACTCACAACACTCCACCTACCTCAGCCCCCGGAGTGCTGGGATTAAAGGCGTGCCCAGCTTTGTGCCAATATTATTTAGAAAAATATTGTTTTGAAGTATAATCTGTTTCTCTCTAGGTTGGATTTTTCACTTATTCTTATTAGAATGTGCTTAAATTTCTCCTGTTATAGGTCTACTCATAACAAGGGTAGTCAGAATAAGTCTTGAAAAGAAAAATCATGCCACTGAAAAAAATCTTAACATAGATTTAAGACTGATTTTCAGTCACGCATGCCAAAACATCCTTACTTTTTCATAATCTGTGTCAACTGTGAATACACTTTCCACTGGAATTCTATAGTTGATTTAGAAACATAAATATTGAGTTTAAGTTTCAGTCTCATCTGCCCTGCTATCTAACACATTTATATGTACAAATGCACGAATTCTTTTAGAATCACAGGAGAAACTCTTCTGAATTGATGTTTGTTTGTTTGTTTGTTTGTTTGTTTGTTTGTTTGTTTGAGACAGGGTCATCTTATGTAGCTCAAGCCAGCCTTGAACTCACTGTGTAGCCCCAGCTGGCCTCAAACTCATGGTGATCCTCCTGCCTTAGCCTCCCTAGTGCTGGGATTACAAGTGTGGACCACCACACCTGGCTTGAATTGATATTGTTAAATCTCTGAGCATATCATTTTGTGTGTGTGTAATGCCCACTGGAGTCACAAATAGTCATTCTATCAAAACTAACAAAGCACAAAATTTGGGAGCCAAAAGAATAGATGTAAGGAGGAAATTTGTCAATAAAAATCAATGGTAGTATTTACTGAGAATTAGTGCATACTAAGATACAATCAAAGAATTTTACAAATATTCCTACATTTTTATCCTAAAGCAGTCCTAGAAAATATGTGCTTTTGCTGTGTCTCTTACATCAAAGGAAGTCAAGGCACAGGTGAAAATCCCAACTAGTGGCAGAACCAGAAAATCTATTCGTGGTATATTATAGTTTTAACACAAGAGCTTGAAGTTTTAACAAGTGCCATGTACCAACTTGTGACTCAAAATGGTAGGCACTGAGCAGGGAAAAGTAGACCAAGGAAGAAAGAATTGATTTGTTGAATTAGTGGCATGGAAGTCAATTTGGAAGGTAGTAAGAGCTATTTTAGTGGAAACATAAGTACATAGACTGTAAGGTTGGTAAGGAATACGTTGAGAGTGAAAACGCAGAAAGAAGACAGACACTTTAGATACTGAAGAGTCTGACTCACAAGATCAAGAGAGGAAAGATGATAGAGGTAGAATTGAGGTCAAGGAAAACTGTGTTTGCTTTTAAGATGAAAAGAACTCTAAATGTTGATAGGAAAAAACCATCTGAGAACAGGACTAGATGAGACACAAAAGAGAAATCAATGACATTTTGTGCTTCCCGGGAAAGTGAGAGGAATTAAATCAGAGGCACTGGTGGACCACCTTTAAACCAGAGAAGGGACAACTCTTCCCTTTTTCACACAAGCCTAGTAGATTAAGAAAAGTACAAATGTCTATCTAAGGGAAATAAGGACAGGCCTCTCTGGCACTTTGTTTGTTTAACAAAGTCTTTTCACAGGAATCTGAAAAATTATGAATCTGACATGATAAAAGTTGAGGCTCAGAAAAAGTTTAAAATAAACAGAGGGGAGTCTGTGCATGATCAAAGCACAATATATACAGACATGGGAAATGCAACAGTGAACCCATTAATTTGCATAATTAATATACATTAATAACTATAACATAAAGGGTACAATATGAATAAGTGAAGTTAATGAAAAAGAAATATAGTATGATACATAGGTATGATTAATGGCCTAGGTGACAATAGATAGAACAGTGTTACTTTGCCCTGCTTAGTATTTCTTCCAGTATTGCTCAGGTGGCCAAGACATAAAAAAAAATGGTTTCAGAAAGGGTTTAGTTTTGCTAAATGAATACGATAAAAAGGGAAAAAGAAAGAATAACTGAAATAGTGGACCATGGAATGAAAAGGGTTATGGTTATGGTTATGGTTCAATTCAACATAAGACTGGTGGCAGGTCAGAATGGAAAGGATTAAATGAAGATTTTGAAAAGGTGAACAAATGGTCATCACAGAATTACCTGGGATAAATAATGCATTTTGGACACAGGAGTTCAAATTCTACTAGACCAGGGTGATGGAAAGTTTCAGTTCATGGCCTTAAAATTGGGCTTCTACGTCAAGTAGTGAAGACTGCAATGAGTGGCTTAGAGACTTGAACAGGCTGTCCATGGGCCCAGTAATCTTACAGGGTAATAGAAGGAATGTAGAACGACGAGAAAGCCTATATGCTCCTCCTTTGCTCATGTGTTCGATGAATGAGAAGGAGTGATAGAGGGGTTGGTAGACACCAAACATGAGGGGTAGAGGAGGCCAAGAGGACTGTCAAAGCTCACAACGATGAGTGTTGATGGGCAGTGCAAAAACAAACGTCTGCAGGCTGAAATGATAATTAAGAAAGACACTCATCCTATTGCTTGATGCTAAATATGTGAAGATGACAGGGAAATAACAGCCACTTCTTAAGGCCTATAGGTCCGCTGTGCTCTCAGTAGGGTCAGGATACGGCTGTGGCACTCACAGGTGGACAGAGTATTATGAATACGCTGTAGGGATATTTCTACTCTGTGTAGCAGATATTTTAGGGGCACAGTTGTCTGAGAGGAAAAAAATGAAGTGAAGGATCAGGAGATGTTCTCCCAGGGAGGTAAACAGCATAATCTGGTAGACAGTAGATTCTTTGCCACAGATTATAGTGTTTTTAAACAGTATTACAGACACTTCAGATACTGACTGATATTGAAACAGGAAATAAAGGTCTGGGAATGTATGAGTTTAGACCTGACAGGCTCTTGAAGGAGGTGAGATTGAAGGACTGAAATGATTGATAGCATTTGTCTGATCCAAATTGAGTGATGTTGATTTGGACACAGAAGCATCAGAACAGAACACAGGGCTTGGAGCAGTGCGGTGGCCCTATTTTTGTTGGCTCAGCAAGTGTATTATTTGTCTCAATGTTTATTACTTTAGCTACAACCTCTTATTGCATGTATTGTTTTGTTTTTCTGACATTGTTGTTGTTATTATGTACCGATCTCTTCCAATAGACTCTGAACTCCCAAAAGACAAGTTGTGAGCCTTATCTTTTTATGTTTAGCATTTAGCTTAGTGCTTGCTCAATAAATCTTTGATCCAATGACTTTAAACACACGTTTTAAGATCCAGATTCATTGTACCATCTACTACTCAATATAGTTCATCATTCAATACATTCTATTGCTTTGTTAGTTCGTGAGCACCTCAAAAAAATGTAATGTCTAGCTAGAGACTGTGGGTACAAACAAGAGGAAGAATGTGAAAGCATCACTTGCTGTGTAGAGGTCAATGATAAAAAAGAGGGAAGCCAATTCACGTTCTTTTCATTATCAGTTGTTTTCAGTTATGTTATGATGACCTGGATAGAATTTTCCATAAGAGCTAGCGAAAAAAAAAAAAAGAGGAATAAGTCATTTGCTTAACTTCATTTGATCCTTGAGCAATTGCCTAAAGGAATAATTGCAAGAGTAAGCAACTTAATGAGCTCTAGGTGACAGTTTAGAGCTGATGGTTTGCAATAAAACACCTCCCTCACGTGTGCCTTATCAGATAATGTAGCCAAACTCATACAATGGCTTCAGATTCATTCACTACATCAAAATTCAGGTTTTTAATGAATTCCTCAATTTTTTTGAATGATCTCTCATTATAGTTTTCATCTTTCCTATTGAAAGCATATCTGGCCCCCAAGAGTTTGAGAAAGTAGATTTTAAAAC
The DNA here is from genome assembly GCA_004363535.1 of Dasyprocta punctata. Classification (NCBI taxonomy): domain Eukaryota; kingdom Metazoa; phylum Chordata; class Mammalia; order Rodentia; family Dasyproctidae; genus Dasyprocta; species Dasyprocta punctata. The sequence goes on along the minus strand of RJWM01018185.1, from coordinate 30,839 downwards.
GTTTCTCTTTCATTTTTGGCTCTATTGCAGTTATACGAAAGCTACCATAAGGTTGTATAGCGAAATGTCCCTGTTAATATACTTAAAAGTTTGAAGTAATGGGACTATTTCATTTTATTAATGTATTACTGACTACAAAGGTAAGAAGAACATCCACTCTTTGTAGAGGCAAATGTGATCTTTTTTCTCTTATACTGTATGATCACAAGAGTTCAGTTATTGGGGTGCAGGGCACATTAGCACACCAGAAAGTGTCTTCAAGTTCCCTTGCAGTTAACTCCCTTCCCAGTGTCAACATGGGAAACACTTCTGCCTCTATAGAAATGAATCATAATCCACACCCCTGTTAGTCTGGCTTCTGCCTTTCAGCCTGATGATTTGCAGATTAATCCATCTTGTTAAAGGTATCTGTATTTCCTCCTACTGTCAAGTAATGGTCTATCATATGAATACTTCATAATTCATTGATTTACCTGTTTCTGAGGGCATTATGATTGTTTCTAGAATGAGGTTATTATGAGTAAATTTGCTATAAGCATTTATACATTAGTCCCTTTGTGGAAATATATTTTTATTTTCTTCTTTGTCAAATACCTAGGAGAGAATTATTGGGTCCATTTTTAAAAGGGGGAGACCATCTTTAAGAAGTTATCAAATTGTTTTCCATAGTAGTTTACCACTTTACACTCCAGCAGAGGTTGAATGAGACTCACAGGTGCTAACCATAGATGATACTGTCATTTTCTTATTTTTATAATTCTAACTTATTTGCATTTACTTGACAACTAATGAAGGTAAACTAGTCATTTATATGTCTTTTGAGAGGTAAGTTTTTCAAATGTTTTTCCTCTTCTTTGTTGTGTGTGTGTCTCTGTGTGTGTTTCTTTGCTTTGCTCTTTTAATTGCTAAGCTGGGAAAGTTCTTTCTATATTTTAGATCTACATCTTACATACGAATATGTATATATATATATCATGCAAATATTGCTCTCAGGCCATGGGTTGATTTTTCATTTTTAGCAAGTAGTGTCTTTTGCAGAGAAAAAGTTTTTAGTTTTACTTGACTCTAGTCATAAAACTTTTACTGTGGTTCATAATTTTTTACCTCTATGAGTATGGTCTCAAGTCACATCCAGCCTCAGTGTGATCTTTCTTTATACCAGAGTAGTACTCCATACTTTTTTGCTGTAAGAAACCTTCACAATTTTTCTCATTATTGTTCAATAATGAAATACAATTCTGTGAAATATTGAGTTCCTTTTGGTTATTTTTTATTGGTGAGAAATTAGGCCAGATATATATTTAATATATATATTTTTCTTGCCTCTTAACTAACACTTTCAAAAGCTAAATACTGAGATTTTCTATTAAAAAGCTATACTAGACACTTTTTAATAGTTATATAGTTAAATCAGAGTTTGAGATTTCCAGTTTTCCGTAAATGTACACTATTTTGGGAGCGAGAAGAGACATATAGTTCAAAGGAACAGTACTCCTAAAGATGTGCTAGACATGGCAAGGTCATTCCTGATGGAGTGAGAAGGGCCTTATGAAAGAGCCATGGATGATGGAAGAATTTTAACAGATAGAGGCGAAGGAACAGAGTCCCAAGTAGTATGGCACAAAAAGGAGCATGAGAACATATTTTTAAAAAACAACAGATGTCTCAGGTCACAGAGTTTGACTAGAGATTAGTCCCATTTTAGGTGAATGAGACCTATCCCCGGAAGATGGATAGAGAAAGAAGGAGAGGGAGGGTTCCTGCCATATCAAATGCTTTGTGAAGAGCTCTCTAGATTTTTCCTGAAAAGACACCACTGATGATTTCAAGTAGAGAAATGGAAGATTATTCATCAAGGCTTGACAAAGATGGTTCAAGGAGTAAAGATACTGGAAGAAGAAGCTCCAGTTAGGATGCAGCCAGAAGACATTAAATTTCATTTTCTTCTTTTAATTTTCTTTTCCGTGTATAATTCTTCATCATGATTGTGAGTCTTTTATAAATGCAAGTATTTTAATATTCCCCAGCTCCTAGCATAAACACATAGTGATACTGATTGATACACATGCCATGCAAAGAGAATGGCAGAGAACAGAAATTGCCAGCTCACAAGAAATATAAATCCTGGACTTAATGTTAGAATTCGCTTTCAGAACATACACCATATTGCATCAAAATCTCACTGCTAAAAGAATAGTCTAGCTTTTGAGTTTGTAAAGATAAAACAGTCACCTTTGCCCCAAACTATCTCAAGTTCACTTTTACTATCTATAAAATAAGAATTTAAGAGAAATGATTCTAGGGTCCTTTTAACTCTGAATTCTAACTATTGTTGCAAGATCAACATATTTTTTCTTTCACGGGTGTCATTTAATGTGAGATTATTTTTTTGTAGGTTATAGAGTGGTCTTCTTTAAAACTGGTCCTAAAAGTATTATCCTAATATTAACATTTAGAATAAGGAGCACACTAAATCATTACATGTAGACCTGACAGGCCACCAAACTTCTATTTGGTGATGGAGCTCTTATATGTAGATTTTTGTAAGCCTTTCTCACCCTTAATTGTGTGCTTTTATCACATATAGTGAGGTCGTGCAATATGGTTATATTGTGACATAATTTCACATCATTCACTTTTCATAAATACATACAGTTTACTTGTGAGATTGGAAGACAGTGCTTATCACACATTATTTTCCAATGCACTTCCCTGTGCACCAACATAAAGGAGTGGGAAAGAGGGAGAGGAAGGATGAAAAGAATAAACTAGGAGTCTGTAGGGTGTTTTAATTTAGAAGGAGAAATCACAAAGAAAAGAGAAACTCCTTGCAGCCCTTGAAACTTAAAAGAGTGCTCTAATTTCACTCACTGCCTGCCTTTTCCGTAGGCCCAGTTAGCAAGTTCATTAGAAAATAACATTTTATCTATAATATATGGTAAGATAAAAATCTTTCAATATTTAAATAATGTTGCATGCATATAATCCCATTTCCTCAAAAGTTTTATGGGTTTTATTAATTTAACAGAATAAATTAGATTGTGTGTTACATAAAATAATAGATAAACTGGTTGATTAATAACATACAGACATTAACTTGTATCTTAAACTTAAAAATTATAAACTTTCAACATTTCAAGCATTTTATTTACATTTATATAAAAATGGAAGTAAATCATCTGGAGAAAATTTCTATGTAAACAAAATTTCTATGTAAACAAAATATGTTCCAATGGTGCTTCTGAAATTCTATTTAATACTGTTATCTGCTAAGAGAGGGAATGAAATTATCATTTGATAGAGCCCAAAGAAAACTTGATGGTCTCAGATAAAATGAGTGATCTTCACAAAGGAAAAGTACTTCACAGAAGCCGGAAACTGGAATACCAAAGGGAGGAAGCTGGTACTAGAATATTTCTCTTAATGACTGCATGACAAGTCCATCACGGGTCATTATTTATAGGTCATTTTCCTGTCAATTGTAGGAATCCTGGCCTTAATCATTTGTGTCAACACACACTTCCGTATAAAAACTTCCAACATGATACAGATAATTCTGAGAAACACGATATGTGTTCTGACAATTTTTTGCTTTCCTTTTGACTCTGAATTTGCCAAGATATTTCCTGTTAACTCCTTGGCATGAGTGTTTTTAAGTGCCTGTTACTGATGCCAGCACTGGGTGTCATGCTGGGAAAATCCAGCTTTTGCAAGGAAAATTACAGAGAATGTGGTCAGCATTAAATTTAAAAGACCATTGCTACTACTATACTGAATACATTTCCGTAGTTAGGTATTTCATTATTTTAAACAGATACTTTTATTTTGCTTTTTTCCTTTGGTAGGATTGTCTCCCCATTCAACAAGTGTTTCATGAATAAAAGAAGCAAGGTATAAATGCATTTCCAAGGATTATTAGATATGTGATAGATATTCTGAAAGTGCTTCTTCAGCTGATAATAAAATCCTTTTTCTAGACATTCTCTTATTCCATCGCAGTTATCATTTTAGGCAAAGCATAAAACTTAGTCTGAACTTACAAAATCTATTTTTAAAATTATAACCACTTGAATTAAAAATCCAGTGTGGGTAGTAAACTTTCCCATGGATGCTTTCTATTTGCACTTTTGAGACATATTAGGACAGACAGAGCTCTTCTTGGCTCCTGTCCTGTATCTGGAGTGGATGATAGGAAGGTGGAACAAGTGGGAACCTCCAAGTAAGAAACTCGCAGAACATTGCTGTTGTAAAAGGCATCTAACCGAAGCTTTTTGAATAAAATAATATTTTCTGACAGACATATTACTAAGATTGTAAATGATTATGTTACTATAACAGTGTGAGGTTCTATTTAACACAACAGTTTGCAAATATAATGACAAAAATAGATGATGGGAAAGGACTACTAATAAATACATTTAAAAAGGAAGGATAATCCTCACTGGGGTGAAATGCAAGGAAAGAAATGGTAGGCAAAAAAAAAGTGATAGAGTAGGAAAAGATACTCCCATAATTTAATTTAATTTAATTTAATAATGTAGAAGCCACAAAATGAAAATAGCCTTGAATAGTCAACTAATAAAAGAAGTTAACTGTATAAAGACATGATGTAATTATTTCTTAAGATTCCCCCATTAATATTCCAGAAAATAATTTTTACAAAAAACCATCAATAATGAATCATCAAATAACCAGAAGATGAAATTTAGACACAGGATATGAATGTGTAACTATAATTTATTCAAATAATGAGCTCATTTATTCAAAGTACTAATGTTTTCACTGGTGTCAGCATTGTGTAACCTACTCTGGCAGTTATAAAATAATAGTCAAAGGATCTTAAAATCTCAAAATAAGAATCCAAATTCATTAAATGTATATTGGGCACATGCTAGATAGCGCTGTACTGTATATGAAGCACATAAATGACTAAGACACAGTCCTAGTCACAGAGGAATCAGTGTAGTTAATGAACTAAATATAAATCAATAGGAAGCTGCCCCAGTGATAATGAAGAGGAAAGGTAAGATATGAAAAGAATTTCCTAGGAAATGTAGACAAGTCTCTGTGACTCTAACTCAGTATTTCTCAGCCCTAAATTTCGTGTTCTGGTTTCATCTCATTTGAAAATTCCTAACTATGAAATAATATACCAAAACTCAGAGCCACAGCAATTTCAAAGTAGCCTTACTCTAAGTATATACATATTTCTTGACATTCTGCTCTGCCTTCCTTAGGACCATGTCCAAGAATCACAACACTAGTTTCAGACTAGATTTGAACAGATTATAAAAAGAATTAATATTTATAGAAGAATCAATGTAGCTAAAATGTCCAGACTATCCAAAGCCATCTAGATTTAATGCAATTCCTGTCAAAATCTTCACAGAGCTAGAAAAAAATCCTAAAACTAATATAGAAAAAAACCTTGCAGATATCCCAAGAAGTCTTGAACGAAAAGAGCAAACCAGGAAGCATTCTGCTATCTGCCTTCAGAATATACCACAAAGTTGTAGTAATCAAAATAGCATTGTATTGGCCTAAAGGCAGATACACACCAATGAAACAAAATATAAACTCACGAAGTTAACTCGTACATTTACAGAAAAATGATTTTTGACAAAGTTGCTAAGAACATGCATTGCCGAAGGGACACTCGTTAATATATGGTGATAGGAAAATTGGATATCCACACGCAGAAGAATGAAGGCAGACTTCTATTTCTCTTAAGTTATAAAAATCAGCTCCAAATGTATTAAAGACATAAGTAAAACCAGAAACTATTAAACTGCTTGAAAAAATAGGAAAAATGTTTTAATACATTGATATGGGCAAGAATTTTTTGGACAAGATCCCCAAAACACAGGAAACAAAAGAAGAAGAGACAAGTAAAATTACATCAGAAACCTTCTGCAAACATAGGAAATATTCAACAGAATAAAAAGACAACCATAGAATGGGAGAAAATGTTTGTAAATTACACATCTGTCAAGGGGATAATATCCATAATATACATAGGCAACTCAAAAAACTCAATACAAATAAATAAATAAATAACCTGATTAAAAAATGGCAACAGACCTAAATAGACATTTCTCAAAAAAACATACAAGTAGCCAACATACACATGAAAGAAAATTCTCAACATTATTAATCAGGGAAATGCAAATCAAAACCACAATGAGATATCACCTCACCACAAGAATAGCTATTATCAAGGAAACAAATGATAACAAATGATAATAAATGATGAGGCTGTGAAGTAAGAAACTCCTTATACACTATGGGTGAATACATAAATTAGTACAGCCATTATGGAAAACCATGTCAAGGTTCCTTGGAAGCTAAACTATAAAGCTGCTATATAATGCAGTAACCCACTGCTTGGTATATATTGAAAGGAAATGAAATCGGCATAACAAAGAGACATTTTACATCCATGTGTAGTACAGCACTATTCTCAACAGCCAAGAAATAGAAGCAATTTAAGCATCCATCAACTGATGAGTATACCTGTACACAATGGAATATTATTCAGCCATACAAAGAATGAAATCCTACCATTTGCGACAATGTGGGTGAACCTGGAGGGCATCACGTGAAGTGAAATAATCCAGGCACAGAAAGACAAATGCCACACGATTTCTTTGATATGTAGAATCTAAAAAGCTGTCCCATAATGAGGGAGTGAGTAGCGGTTACCAGAAGGTGCAACAAGTAGGGAAGAGGGAGAGCTAGGGCACCAACTCCATACAAGGAATGTAAGCACTGTGTACTGCAAATGTGTACCAAAACATCTGCACTTTACTGGAACAATAGAAAAGGGTTGACTTTCAAAGTGCTTTGTCTGTACCATTGAGAAAGAGTACAGTGACATCAATTTTAACAAAGAAGAGTAGGTCATCCAGTGGGCTCTGAATTACATATTAACAGCTGGCGATAGTTTAAAAAGTAACAATGTGCTCAAAATAAAAGGAAATCTTCAACAGAACTCATTTAAACTTGTTAATCATAAGAACAAAATTAAAGCTGCCCTTGTTGGTATTATCGGAATTTAGATTAACCTCAGCAGAGGAAGTGGAAACAGGTAGGATAAATGTTCCCAAAGAAAGAATGACTCATTTGGAAGTTTATAATTACTTTCTGGCCCAGACATATCAAACACCCTTACCAAAGTAAGCCAAGAACAACCTTCTTCCTGAGAGCAATATACTGTACAACCTAGCCACTGAGCAGTCCTCCTTTCTGTAAAATATAATAGACATAGTGGTTTCCATTCACAGTATCTTTAAGAATCACCCCATAGTTTTACTTATTATTAGAAAAAGAAAGAAAAATCTGCTTATTCTTAGAAAAAGAGGGCAAAGATGACAACAATTCACTGTTGCTATCAGCTAGAAAACATTTAACAAAAATCTGGGTCACTCGTTAATTCAACAAATAATTTCTGAGCACTTAACTCAGTGTTCTAGGTGCTAGAGAGGTAAAGAGAAATGACTCACCCTTGGGCAGCTTACACTGAGTGAGGACACTGTTTGTGATACCTAAACAAATGTTAATACCTAAAAAAAAAAGTTAATATGGAATTCACCATCTCATGATAAGTTGATACATGCTCAATGAAACAAATTAGAGCAAACTAAGTGTTAGGTTATAGTGGATGGAGTGAGGGTGTTTTAGAGAAAATGCTTCGGAAGGACCTCTGAGGAAATGATGCCTGTGTGGAGATCCAAAGGAAGTGAAGTCCTCAGCCATGTAACAATCAACAGAAAGTGCATTCCAAGCAGGGGGGAACAAAAGGTAGAAGGGGCTCCTGGTATAGGCAGGAGTTTGACATGTTTGAGAAGGAGTGAAGCCAATGTGACTGGCCAGGGGGAGCCACTAGGACAGTGACAGAAGAAGAGACCTGAGAAACAACGTAGGACTATAGAGTTGAGTTTTGTTCTGAGCCTAATGGTGAACGATTGGAGAGTTTTCAACAGAGAAATAGCATGATCTAATTTGGTTGGCAAATGTTCATTCCAGTTATTACATGGCCGGCGCTATGGGGTTGCAAGAGTAGAAGCAAAGACACAAGACCAATATTGTCTTGGATGAAAGATCAGTTACTTGGAGTAGGAGGTGGTGTTGGAGCATGAGAAGGAATTAAAATTCTGAAGGTTGCCCCTGGTAGTAGATTTCCTGTCACTAGACACAATTCCTGACACTCACAATTTGAAGAAGGAAAGGTTTATTTTAGCTCACAGTTTCAGTCCACGGTCAGCTGGCCCTAAGGCAGAAACACGATGGCGGAGGAGCACAGCAGAAGAAAAGGAGCTCAAACCATGGCAGATAGGAAGCAGAGAGTAAAAAGAGGAACCAGGGACAAGGATATGCTTTTCCAGGTCACACCTCCAATGACCACCTCCAAACAGGTTCCCCCTCTTAACGCCACATTTACCTACTGAACTCATCAGTGGATGAACCCACAGAAGAAGATAGTACCTCCATGATCCAATCCAAACCCATGAGACTTTGGTGAAACTTTTTAGATTTTTTTTTTTTCGGCACCAGGGATCAAACTCACAACCTCACGCCTGCCAGACAGGCGCTTAAGCCACTGAGCCAAACTCCTGGCCCTAGTTTTCTGAGGCAGGGTCGCACTATGTAGCTCAGGCTGGCCTTGGCTCACGTTGTAGCCCAAGCCGGCCTTGAACTCACAACGCTCCTTCTACCTCGGCCTCCCCAGTACTGGGATTAAAGGCATGTGCCACCATGCCTGGTTAACTTTTTAGATTTAAACTATAATTCTTCCCCATGATTCTTTACCCAGGGAAAATTTACAAAAGGAAAATCATGGGATATACCATATTCCCCATTTCTGGTCTCAAGGCCACAATGGACACTTACTGTGTCCTTCCTCTTCTGTCCACTCCAGACCTGCTCACTCTCAGTTATGACTTCTGCTGATCTAGGCAGCTTACCTGGTGGCACAACCTCAGCTTCTTCTTGAATTCTCTGGGCCTCTGGTCATTCTGTTCTGCTCACACCAGGTTATAGCAAATACTCATTTACCATTGAAATTAGGCTGTGGGATGCCCAACGTCATCTCCTGAGCACCAAATACCTTTCTCTCTACCCCTGCTGTGCACTAACAGTGTACATCCTCCTGAGGATCATGATCAGTATCTCTACCAAAAGTCCTTTTCTTTCCTACTAGCTACTTGGCCTGAGAGCTCTAAAGTGCCTACACAGCAACAGAGAAGTAAATTCAGTGGGGTTCATGGCATCCCCCTATTGTATGCATTCCACATTTTAGAACCAAGTTTTCTATACTCACAGAGCTCAAGAATCAAAGAAGGGAAGCACAAATTCTCCAAAGATAATTAAGCACGATGATTTCCAAACCCATGAATTCCATGTACTGGGACCTGACACCTAGAATGATCACTGATTCAGAGTGCGTACTGCAGCCTAAGTGACTAAGTTGATGAAGCACCAAGTTGGTGATTCAGCTATGCATTTTACAAATTGTTTGATCACGCTCTGAGCCCAATAGCTTCTGAGAGCTGTGGTATAGGGCAGAGTGACTAGATTTCATCAACAGGTACCTACCAACCATCTTCCTTTGCTCTAAAGTGGACGCCACTAATGTGCTATGGAAGTGAATGGAGGAAGAGTCATTGGGAGCATTGACAGTAAATTACATGAGGTTTCCAGAGTCCTAAACTACCTGCTGGTGCAGCTTATTCCAGACTTGTGTGTTCTTGGTTCCAGAAGGACCATTCCACAATTTCATGATAGCTTCAGTTAGCAGGACTCCCAGGAGTTAAAAAGAAGTAATCCGTCAGTCAAAAGGGAGAAAACTGTTAGTACAGCATAGCATCTCCTATATGTGCCAAATATTTCACATCCTAATTAGACAATTTCTGCATGTTCTTATCTCAAGGATCAATATTATTATTCTCTTTCAAAGTAGGGAAATGACATGCAGAAGAAAATGTTCTTCTATGTGGCTTTCTAGCATTCCCCATACTACAAATGCTACCACATAGTCTCTTTCAACTTACAGCTATTTCACTTGCTCTAAGTCTTTCCCCATTTCCAATGGTTTCATCTGTGCAAGTTTCCCGCTCCTTTTGCCCACCTCTGCACAGGCTTAAGTTCATTAATGCCCCTCCTAAAGTTTGATGCTATTTATTATATGTATACTTAAAGCAAAGACTCCTTAATTCTACATACTGCAACTAGTATTTCAAAATTAAGACTAAAACTTTATAATTCTTTTTCCTAAATAAATTTCTGAGGCCTTTGTCTCTAGACTATAAAGGTATTCAAATCCACAATTCTGTGATCCAGCCCAATTCAGCTAATTTTATAAAGTGCACTGAGCTCGTGTGAGAAATGTTTCTAGTCTTATTATTCATTTGCTCTACTGCACAGAAGGGATTTGAAAACATTCTTTAATCATTGCAGTTCTACTGATATGAAGGTAAAGTCTCCAGCCAGCTTTTAGTCTATACATACCACATGCTAGCAACTACCAAAACTGCACTTTAGTTTTACTGAGTAACCATTAATGACAAAAGAAAATAGAAAGGGACCAATAACTTTGGGACCACTCACCTATAAGGACAAAAGCAATGACCTGCATGTCTGGATCAATCTTAAACTCTTCAGATGAGCTTCCATACATAACCCACTGCTGGGCCTGGAGGTGCACATCAGGAGACCCCACTCTCCCTTCACATCAATCTGCTCATCAGCATATTTTGAATGTGCTTGACTTGAACAGCCCAGATTTTTTAATTTCATTCATAATGGTGTCCTACAATGTCCCTTGCTTTCTCTTTATCTCTAAGTAGAAAGCATTTTTCATGACTTCGGCAGTCAAAGAGAAAGAGAACATGAGTAGTCTAACGGTTTCTGTACCACTATGAGTTCCTGCCTAGTGGAGAATGCTTTCAATCCTGAATATTTACTCTCTCAACTACTATGTGTGTCTGAAGAAACGTGTTGATCAATGACACAAGACATAATTTCATCAAAGTTTAAATGATGCTATCTAAACAAATGACATAATGACTGATTTCTCTAAGTCATTTATTTTTAATATAAGCCACTATTTGCCTCTACATCACAATCTAATTTAGTTCATGTTATTTCCTAAGTAAGCTTTAAGTACACCTAAGCCCTCATTAGAAAGATTTTTACTGCTGTTCTTAGAGGCTATATAGGTGAACCAGTGATCCTAAACCTACACATTGATAACATTGACACAGTCTATAGATTGAAGTAGGTTTGAAACACTTAAGAAATTTGTCAGCCTCTATAATCTATCTAAGGTGGGTTTTACTGTTCAGGGAATATATCTAAATACACCTCACAATAGAATACATGTGCGTATGTGTGTTATGTACATGTGCATGAGATATATATGACATATTTCAAAGTTCAGGCTATTTTGTTTAGACTTCCTTACTTCACAAGAGGAAATTGTTACAAAGGAAAACAAGAGAAGACTGATTTTTCTTGGCCCCTTCATTGCTGATGGTAAAATTCCATAAGGAAGGATGGTGTCAAGGGTTCCCACTGCACTCTTTTGCTTCTTTGCTCTTCTATTGAAATAAATCCTGATGGTACCACCCTGGTCTTTGCAGCTAAATGACTTTACCCAAAGCAGATGTTTTCAGGGAGTGTTTTCCCTTTTGCAGCCTGGAGACTCACAGTTTCTCTATTCATTTCTCCTACTAACTCGGGGCTGCGAGAACACTTGAAAGTGGCCTGGGCAAACAAAAACTGGATACGCAGAGAATGAATTTAATTTTTACTATTAATATTATGTTAAATTATTAAACTGCAAGCCATATAGAATAGCTAACAGTCTGAAAAAGTCATAAATCAGCCAACACCTGCATAATTTATTACCCTGTTTTACTTTAGTATATTCGTTTGAATAATGAAACAGAATTAATTGGTTTCACTTTGAAAGCAGTGTTATTGTAAGCATGTACTAACACTGAATAACATTTTGAAATGTATTCTACATATCAAAATACATTCTTAAGACAACTTTCATGTAATTCATACCTTATATACCATAATAGATTTAGTACAACATATTTTACCTTTCACTAAAATTCTCAGAAATCTTTCCAGAGTACTAAGTTTGGAAAGCATTTTTCTTTTGATATTTTATGAAACAAAAGTTGTTACCTAAAATATAAGAACATTTTTATTTACATACAGATTAGCTTAGATGAAAATTAAATAGGGAAACTAAAAAACCTTAACATAATGTTGAGTTTAGGATATCTGGTATTAACTCCCTTTGCTCTTGATATTTGGACAGAAAAGCTTTTCTGGCTGTATAGCTATTTTCAAAACTATATCTTGGCCATATTTGTTCTATAAAGAAATTTAAAGTAAGTGCAATGCATAACAAAAGTATAAACCCTTTAAAGAACTTTCCTAAAGTAAGTTATTTTGCTGTGTGACTCCCATTAATTGAAGAAAGAGGAGAGTACAGTTTGATCCAAATACCACTGAAAGTTTTATGAGTTGCTTGAATTTACTAATAGTAAAAGTTTTATTTTTCCTTTGAATCATTTCCAAGTTACTGTTAACTAATGTGTGTGTGTGTATGTGTGTGTGTGTGTGTATTGATTTCTATGACAAACACTTTCTCCATCTGGAAAATAAGCTATACATTACTGTCATACTCAAGGACAAGTATATAAGAGTTGAGTTTTGCAGAGGAGCAACATAAGGGATTTTCAGAGCAGTCTGCCACCAGAGCTGAGAGGCAGGAACAGTTCATCTGGCTGTGAAAGCAGTACACAAAGTCACACAGGACCCACTTTAAGATGAGACCCTGTAGCCCATCTTATTTCGCCCCATTCAGTGATTGTGACACACAAGAGAATCAAACTTGTAATGCTCTTGTGGGTGCAGAAAAACTGCTCTACACTAAGTCTGAGAGACATTGAAACTGAATAATCTATTCTTTAGGGAGTTCATTATAATTTTTGCCTTACTTAGTGACAAAATTCATTTTCCTCTTTAAATGTGCCTAACATCAGCCAACAAGCAATATTTTCCCTAAAAGTTTCAGATTTTCATCAAAATATATTTCTCTGAACATAGGAAGACAACATGAAAAATCAAATTAACTGAAAAAAAACCTATACTACTTCAACTGTTATGCTCTAAGAAATATTCTCAGTTAAGGAAAAATGTTCATACTGAATAGCAGTTGTTTAAACTTACATTTTATTTCACGGTGATGCTTATATATTTACCACTATAGAAGATGTTGAAAGAAATAATCACATGGTGCTAGAATGCGGAACAGGCTTCCTGGGTAGCATTTTCAGCTTTACTGTTCGCTAGCTATATGATCTTGGAAGTCACTGAACCCCTCTCTTCAGCTTAGTTCCTTCATTTTCAAAATAAAAAAGTGGTTTGATTATTTCTAAGATTATTTCCAGCTTTAATAATTGAAGGCTTTCATTTCATTATGATTTTCATAAGATTTTTTGTTGTTTCTAGTCTACTACACAATAATTTTGAAATGAAAAAATAGACTGACTACATATCCTCATGACTTTCTCATATGATGCTCACTTTACATGGTGAAAAACAGTGAATAAAGTAAAATATAATAGTATCTTATACTGGAGTTCAATTAACAGTTTTTAAATTGTATATTTAAAAATATATTACATCATTGACCTTCTTAATTATTACAAGGGTACTTTTAAAAGAAGTTCTAAGGAAGATTTTGAAGAAATTACAAAAAAGAAAAACTTGGAAGAAATTTAGAAAATTTGATAAAAAAAATTTGAGAAAGCAGACAGAATCTGAGACAGGTAAGCCCTCACCATAGGTCTGAGTTTACTAACACCTCCCTTTTTAACCTATGGGGTAGAAATTTCTCAAGGGGCCATGACATGACTGGGTACCCTATTTGTTTACTTCTCTTTTGTATTTTTACAAACTGTTAGGAGGATTGAAATTGATGGAACAGTAGTTCTGAAATTGAAACTATCCCAAAACAAAGCAGTTACACCCCTGTATATTTGTTTGTATGCTGGCTCTAACTTGCATTGTAACATTGACTGTGATGAAACAGACCAGTTGCTCTCTTGCTTCACCATGATTATTTGTTGTGCTCAGCTGACAGTTACAAAAAAAAAAATCCTTCACAAGACCTCCTTTATCCAGTTCTCTAAACACAATCTAATGTGGTTTATGTGTGGTCCCAGTCACCTAATAAAAGTCAGTATTCTATCACAAATGGAAGCTGCATTCTCTACACGGAATAGTCCTTGCCAAAAAATGTTTCCTTAGCAATGGGAAAATGCATTTTAAAATAATTATTCACTTAGTTACGTGAAAACTTCAGAGAGAACTCAAGATCACATACTCAGATCAAGAGAATTCTTTAAATGCCTTTTACCCTTGTTGGTGTATTACTCTTGTGCATGATTTGCCCATGTTTCCCCTCCCGAAATGCAAAATACAGGGTAAGATTTGAGCTGCAAGGTGAATAATAACACATTGTACAGAAGTCTCACACAGAAATGTCCGTGAGTAACTGCTTACTTTTTCTTTCCTTGTCTCAAGTATTTTTCTCAGGTGTCCTTCCATGGTTTTGTCTCGACACGATGAACCACTACAAATTTAACTGAGGATTTGTAAATATTTCCCACCCCAAATAAACTCTGATCATTTGTTTTTCCCACACTATTTGAAATATATTTCTGCCTTGCCAAATTCAGAAAACATTTTAACAGCACAACAAAGCAAGTTAGAAGAAAGATAAATGAGGCTTTTAAGGGGTACAAATTAAATCAGAATGGAATTTATCTTCACAAAAAGAACCTTACTTACGGTAGTTTGTTTCCCAGTGTGTACTTCATAGTATTTATGAATACATAATGGCAGTCCAATCTTGCAGAGTGAGGGATCTTGGGAGATTGGGTGATGAGAGAAGGAATGGAGCACTGGGAGGAAGAAGAGTGGGGAATCGCTCCTTAACATCTGTGAAAATACTATAATAATTCCACACTTCTTCCGCTTATGATTTAGTACATTCTCCACCCTATACTCATTGAATGTGTAGCTGTCAACATTATTTTCATGGTACACATAATGGAACTTTAGAAAGTTGAGTCTCTTTAAATTAGTTTAATCAATGTTCATGGAAGACCTGCTAAGTGGTAAGCAACAGGCAGGACATAAAAAAAATAGATACATGCTAATTCCACAAAATGAACGTTGCTCTTCTCTACTGCAAACATACAACACACAAACGGTTAAAAACACAACTGCACAGACTCAGAAAAAGATAGATTCAACAGTTCCCTGAAAAGAAATTGTACTAACAGGAGAAATCTTACATAATATCCAACAGTCAAATTTCCCACTGACTTTTTTGGGTTTACTCTGCGTTTACATTGCTCGACATTTTCATCAAATAAAAAAAGGCTGTTCACACATTATCTATCTCCTCTACCTAAAATAAAGCTGATTTTAACTTTCCTGCAGAAAACTACAAAAACTGATTTTTTTTAGTCTTCTGAATTTATTCAATACTCTGTTGAGTTTTTGAAAGTTTAACCGATAACCCAGCTAGATTGCTCTTCTGCTGTCTCTATCCTATTGGAGAGCATACATCTTAAAAATAAAAAAATCAACTTTCTGTCCTAGTGCTCTATGGGCTGCCTTGTAGTGACCGGGAAACAGAATGCTCTGCTCTGCCTGGTGAGTTTAGATTTCCCTATCCTGTCAGAGCTACCAGAAAAGCATATTTCTCTGGATTTAAACACTTCCTGTTTGAAAACAAACGTGTAAGTCAGGTTTTGACTATATGCTCTGCTTTGACCTTCTTAGATAATGTTTGGTGACAAGTTAGGGAGGTGACACACACAACAGCTTTCTATTTGCTGCAGGTGAGATGACTTTTTTGGTAGTTCTCAGAATGTCTGAGGCCAGGGCAGCCAAAATCTCCACAAGAAGGCATAATGCTTGACTGAGAGTTCAGAGAAATATCTAAAAGGAAAAATAACTTTCTTTCAACACGCTGAAAATTAAACAAGAGTCATCAGTGATACGTATTCATTAACATTAATCTGTGTGGAGATTACAGTTTTTTAAGAATAAAAATAGAGGTAAACTAACAGCTTAACTTACATATCAGTAGTTAATAACAGAAAAACTTGGAACACAAATGAAAATGAGATGTGAAGCCAAGACAAGTGATCAGTTAGTCCTAAGTAGCCAGAGGAGGAAACGGACTCCTTCATGGGGAAAGTGGTCCATGTGTTATTTCTTCTGAACAAACACTTTTTTTCTAAATCAGACTACTTACAGACTGCCCAATACCTAAGTGTAGAATTGGTATTCAAGTCAAAGCACACCCTGCGGTACCAAGATTCGATGAAGCAGAAAGAATCAAATTCTTTTCTCTTGTATTTTGTAGGTTAAATTAAGGGTTAAATTTTTTGGCACGGTAAAAATGTGTAACCTTTAATATCGTGCAAAATGTTCTCTTAGGAAGAGATAAGGAGTAGTGAGGTGAGATACTGTAGAGCTACAGACAGTCGCCACTTGGCAAAAACCAGGAAACTTAATCAGAATCATGACCAGTGGAGAAGAGTCTGAAAGTGTCTATTGCACACACAAGTATTTTAAATTGTAAAGAAAAATTACATAGAATTTAGCAAGTCATTTTGCTTTAGGGAACTGTGTGGCTCAAAAAAACATGTCTTACCAGATCTGAGAAAGAGAAATCATCCCTTCCAGCCTCTTTTTTTATGACTAGAACCATTCAGTCCAATATGGCACATACTGGCCACAAGTGATTAAAGAACACCTGGAATATAGCTGGTCTAAATAAAAATGTGCTGTGACAACGTGGATTTCAAAATCTTCCTGCTGAAAAAGTAAGATATTTCATTAATACACTTTTTACTGATTACATGTTAAAATTTCAGACATACTAGGTAAAGTAGAATTTATTACAACTAATTTTATGTGGTATATTTTTGTTTGGGGGATTGTTTGTTGCTGCTGCTGCTGTTGTTGTTGTTTAGTTTGGTACTGGGAACTAAACTCAGGACCCTGCACTTGCCAAGCAGCTGCTTGTGCCACTGAGCTATAACGCTGGTCCTGTTTGGGGGATTCTTTTTGTTATTATTGTTTTATTATTTAAAATTTGCAGTGTTTAAAATTTAAAATTAAATATATGATTCATGCTTGTGGCTCGCTTTATATTTTGATTAAACAACACTGAACTACATTATTAGCTCATTTTGTCCCAGAGGGAGTTATCTAATTGACAGCTGTGTACTGAAGAGATAGTGGTGTTTAGTTCAGTACTTATCAGACTGTGTCAAATCCCTAAACAAGCAGTAATTTCTTCCTGAATAATAGAGACACTCTCTTTAAGTCTCCAAAACTCACTTTGGCTTTGGACCAGACATCAGTACTAAAAATCAGCACGTTTAACTTCCACCAGTCTCTGTGGGGCAATATGAGTTCACAAGTCTGGATTGAGTTGATGAAAGGGACCAAAATTATTTTTAATGCTCTTCTTGCAAAGGACCAAGGCTGACACTATGAGGAAGAAGAGTACAAGTTTAAACTGTAATTTAGGGAACTACTGGAAGGGAAAGAAGAGAAGAGAGACGGCTAGACTATAACCGGAGTTGTGCAAGGAAGGGAACTCTTTTTCCCAGGAAATTACCAGCTTCTCATGAAAGTGGATTTGGAACCTAGCATCAAGGAAGGCTGTATTTGAGAAGTGGACTGAGTCTTTGGCACTGGTCTAGTTGGGTCAAGGAGTGATTTTTTGGTTCCACAACAATTTCCATTCTCCATTTGCTCTCATTACCATTCTACGACTTTATGGGAATTTCTTTATAAATAAAAGATTCTTGGCTATTTTGCCATAAAACAGGAATGTGTTACCTCCTCGACTGGAAATAAAGCTGATGTAAGAGAGAAATTCAAGAATGTTACAAAGTTTGTGCTTCCTTCTCTGAACTGTTAGAAAAATGTCTTAGAGAGCAGTGACTTCTCCCTGACCCCTGCTCACACTATTCTCCAGTTGTTTTCAGTTAGCATCACCTGTATTCCTGTTGTCAAATTATATTGGAATTGACAGTAACCAGAAATAGGGAGAAAAGGAAGTTGAGGCTAGGAAAACTAATTGCTTCAAGCCCTTTTTCCTACTTTTGGTGTTGCGCACACGTTCTTTCATTGTGTTGCATCCATTTACATTCTCCCCTCCTGTGGGAACCCTGGGTGGAAACCATTTTGCAGGAACTGTGGAATTTTGGTCCAGTTCTGCTCTCCTCATCAGTGACTTTTTGGACTTTTTGTTATTTTCGAGGCCATTGAATTATTTCTGTTCTGATGCTTGTATTTTGTCTCCTTTACTTTTCTCAAATCACCATGACAAATATTTCTGCATAGTGAGATTAAATAGTTAACTTGATAAAATAGCCCCATCTTGCTAATGGAAAAACTGGCCTACAAGATAAAAATTCAGTTTTCACTTCTTGTCAAGTCGGTAACATGGATCTTTCACACACCTGTTGAATCTCTACAAACATGTAGTTTATTATTAATTGTAGAGCTTAAGACTTTAGCTCATACTTCATGACTTCAAAACCATGATTCCTACTTCATCTGAAGCTATAAATATTTAAACTTTGGCAATGAATCTTAAAGAAAACATAGAATGATTTATTCTCTGAGAAGGGGCCACTGTTAAGAAGCTTGGCATGAAGAATTTTTCTTAACATTTGTGAGACAAGCCAACTTCTCAGCTCATGGACATTACCAAGATGAATGACATAGAGCTATTGTGACTCTGCATAAAAATATTACTAAACTCATAGATCTTAAAGAGGTTGCTCTGTGATGGAGTGAAATAAATATACTGGCAACATCCAAAATTAAAGACAGACCAAGCCTAGAGAAATGTTTCTGCCAACATCCTGCATGATTTATTAGCGAAAATGGTTTCTGAGTCTGGAAAAAATATTTTAAATCTGCACTGGAGGTAAACTGAGGACCTAGTGAAATTGCTTAATTATTATTAGAATAGGTCCATCATATTTCCTTATTTTGTAACTGTAACTATTACATATATAATGTTTACGAAACTATAAAATGCAGCAACCATGTCACAGAGAGATGTGCACATAAGTGGCCTGTGAGGTTCACTAACTTGTGAAATGACTAATGTCTTAACTACCAGTCTCCCACCAGTCTTAATTCAATACAAAGTTTTACACTTCATCCTCTTGAGCATTTCTCACATATGATGCTAAAATGTTAAATCCACAAATAAAATAGACATAAAAATAATTTGCTATTTTTGGAGACTAATGCCAACATAGGACATAAAACAGGCAACGTTTTAGTTGTGGATGAGGGTGGTAGAGAGAAATATCAGTCACTGTGCCCAGTCAGCTTGATCAATATCTCTCATGTCAATTGACACTAAGGATCAGGACCTTCAGAGCTGGAATGATTAGATGTTCCAGGTCTTTTCACATAATACTGGACTATTAATTGGATCTCCTATTGCCTGAAGGGCCATTTGCTACCTGCCCCTGAGGGACAGTCTCATTCATTATTGGGAAAGGATATTCTAATGAGTTCTTGAGAAAGACCTAGAACTCCTGATGGGGCTGTAGAAATTTCCAGAAATGAACAGATCAAGAAAGCACAAATTTGCAGTGCATGGTGGCGCATGCCTGTAATTCCATGACTCAGGGGGCTGAGGCAAGAGGATTGCCATGAGTTCAAGGCCAGGCCAGACTGACTGCATAGTGAGTTCAAGGCCAGCCTGAACTATAGAGCAAGACTATGTCCCAAAAAATCTAAATGAAAAAAAAATTACAAAAATAATTCCTTTTCTTACTCTATGCAAACATTCGAAACTGCTCAAAATACTGAACATGTCCCAACTAATTCTTTAGGTTTTAAGTCTCTATACTGTGTGTTATAGATCCAAATATCAGATTAACAAGAACATATTAAACCAGAAAAGTCAGTTGCAACAAGAAAGAAGCTGTCATTGTCACCAAAGTATTATAGCCTAGAGTTGTCTGATCTTTTGAAATTCATGGAGGTCAGAACTCCAGATATTTATGTGAAATCGTCCTATTTTAAATATGTTTTGAGCAAAATTCGCAAGCTCTCTGCACATTATTCAATGCCCTCTGGCCTCTAGTTCCCAACCTTGGCTCAATAGATGCTTAAAATTGCTTATCCTCCATCAATTTCTCTTACTGAATTAAATCACTCAAGAATGGACCCTTTTAATCACCATTAACTCTGATCATGAACACTGAATTGAGAATTTCACTCAAAGGTTACATCTATTTTCACTCAGCACCTAAACTAGTAACTTTCACACTTAAGTTAGTTACATAATGAGAAAAATTAAAACTTTATTTAATTTAGGAAATGTTTATAGAATAATTTCATAAATCTAGTCTGAGAAAATTGTAAAATACAAGTTGGTTAGTACATTGAAGGACTGTACAATTCATGAAATAATTATGTAATCAAAATAGTAATAGCAATGCTGTCAAATATATAATGCAATTTGTCACAGAAATAGTCAAGTAAAAACTTATTCTGAGTTAGCAAGGATCCTATTTGATTGAATTTGTACTTTTTCCCCTATGAGTTGCCCATTATCTTATAAGAGCTTATACATGAACAATGGAAACCTCAAAGTTTTCACTGAAAGTTTGTAGAGGGTAAGAGCTGGAAAAAAATAAAATTGAGTAATTAACCTCCTTTATACACAGAGACTCATTAAGATCTCATTGCCCTTACTGGAAGATGACAACAAAGACATGATTGAGTCATTCAAATGTTAGAATTTGCTAATTATTACAGGCTGGTATTCAGCATTGAAATAACCAACTCTTTCTGAATTACTAGGTCTCTTCAACTCTCTGCTTTACTTTGAATGAAAATACCTGCTTTGCTCATTACTTCTGAATAACTCATGGGAAAATACTTAAAGTACGTCTCTGATTAGCTAATATTTGTGCTAAGTCTTAGAAACAAAATCAGAGTTCACACTTAATGAGTACTTAGCTCTTTAGAGATTCCAATAATGTGTCCGCAGAAAAAGATCTAATATGGAAGCTCCTGGGTGACTACCAAAAAGTTCACTTGACTTTTGTCTATAACAACAACCACTTCAAACACTTTCAGTGTCCTTAGGTATTTTTCCCATCAGGAGTAGAGACCTTAAAGGAACAAGACTTGCAGTGTTTCATGGCTCAATCAATATACATGGCAATTATCTGCTGTTATGATGATTGGAGAAAGTACCCTTTGCTTGGTTAAGAACTAAACAGTGTTTTTTTAAAAAATGCCCATCATCTAATTAGGATGTTTTTTAAGGCTTCTGACAAGAATGTAAAGAAATAAGAGGACAGTAAGTTATCTCCCATCAAGACCAATAATCCTTCTAGTAAAAGAAAAGTTAGTGGAGTGCAAGTGTCATGGGAGGCTCCAAAGGAGTAAAAATGATAAATCAAATATGATTATTTCCCCCCCAAAAAAACTTTTTATTTAGCAAAAACAATTTTTTTTTCTGGTCAGTTGAGATAGTGGAGTTGTGCTAAAACCAAAATTGTGAAATCAATGACAGAAAGTATTCACCAAGGCATATAGCCATCTAATTTGTTATACTTCCTTTAATGTAAAGATTAACAGACCTTCGCGGTGTGGGTCAAGTGGTTAGAGCGTTCTCATCCACCGAGAAACAGGAGGAGAGGCTGAGGTAGAAGGCCCAGCCTGGGCAACTTTGACAGACCCTACCTCAAATCTCAAAGTTACAAAAATTTAAAAGGATTGGGAAAATAGCTCAGTGAGAAAGTGGAGAAGAGAAGAAAAGGGAATGGAAGAGAAAGGAAGATCAGGGAAGGGAAAGAAACGCAAGAGAAGGGTAGGGGAAGGAGGGGAGAGAAGAAAGAAGAAAAGAGGTAAGGGGGACACACAAAGCACCCTCGGGTGCCTCCCATGGGGTGGCGCTTGGTCTGTCACTCACAGCATGGGGGAGGAGAGGAAGGCAAAGCAGCTTTCTCAGGTTACAAAGTCCTGGGTTAACAACCCGGTGACAGTGAACGGGATTTCTTCTGTGTCTACATGGTCTCAGGATCCTGGTTTCTCAAAGTGAAAAACTCTCATTTGAACTACTGGCAATTCCTGAACAGGTTTTGAGTCCAGGCCACTTATATGAGATTTTCCTAGCCAGAAATAGTTTCCCTCTTTTCTATCATTCATCTATCATGATAGATGGAAGGACACAGGGACTTTAAATTAATTCTTACTCATTGCTTATGGCAGAGGACGATCAGAAAAAAAACACATTCCATAATTCCTCAAACTATCAAACTCAGCCTCAGAAATCTATTTGATATTGTAGCGACATTCTCCAAAATTAAACTGAAAGAAATATAAAGATCATTTCTCATGTTTTGATATGATCGTCAAAACCGTATGCCGCAGGTTAAGCCAATTTTTTTTCTACAGGTTTGGTTGCTGTCACTCAAGAGCATCTTAATTACACCCTTTTAAAAATCAGTTTCTCATTTTTAAGCTGTGGTTATCCTTTGACATAAAAATAAATGCAACCTGACAGGCACATTAATCAGCTCTGTTGTTGGCAGGTATCTAGAGCTCTCTGACTAAAGCACTGGTCCTAAAATCTCAGTGTGGATAAGACTCACACGTGAACTTGAAAAATGAGTATTGGGCCCATCTATAGAAGTTCTTATTCATTAGATTTAAACTGCAGATCAGAAATCTTTTCAACAACAAAGTGCAAATTCTTACAATGTAGGTGGCCAGGCATCTCACAGAAACACTAGCCTTGGGAATGTATTTCCAGAGGGAACATTAGCAATTGGAGCCTTATCGACATATAGCCTTGAAAAATTATATATACATGCATTCCCAAAAATATGCAAGTACTCTTCATATAAACCCTCACAGAGCAACTTTGAGGTGGGCAGGAGACATGAAATAATACTCTACAGACAAGTTATTCAAAGTAATTTAAAATTTGTGTTTGAACAGCTGTTAGACTGTCCGGCCTCTTGTGTCTTACACTCTCTGTGTGAGATCTACATTTCCAGTTATGAAACACACGCTGTGTTCCTTGCTATCAATCGCTCTGAAAGAGTCTAAGATATTTCCATTACACCTATGATGTGCATACACATATCACACGTCAAATAGCTTGAATGATAACTGAATTTGGAAATGTTACACAGTGGCTTCCACCTGTCTCCACTCTATTCTTCAGCCTGTGGAATCTACATTCTTCCCACCATTCCATTAAACCTGCTCTCACCAATGTCACTCACACTTTTCCTGTTGCAAAATGTGAAGGGTGGCATTTGGATCAAGACTGGAATGAACATAACTTTCTGTCTCACTTCTGCAACATAGTTCTTCAAATAAGAAAAAGATTTCTAATTAAAACAAGAAATTGTAAATGTGGTGAAATCAGTATATCAGAAAATTGTTAACATTTTTTAAAGGATAAAAGAAAATTTATAGGCTCGAGGGGGAATAAGAACGGAGTAGCCAGGAACCAAAATACCACATAGAAGAAAATTACCAAAGGTTTCAATGACGCGTTAAAGAATTACAAAGATATTTCTAACAGCTGTGCCTCCATTGCCACATCTCACTCTCCAGCTGAGGCAAACAGTGCCGTTCACAAAAGACTAACATCTGAGAACTGTTCTCTAAAAACAATGCAGATAATCTTCCTAGGGAAGTCTTTTTTTAAGAATGTTGAAGTTTAATCTGTTTTATTATGGAGACAACATCACTAGCATTGACAAAATATCTCTGTACCAGTTCTTCTTCTAAGCAGTTTACCAGCACTGACTCATTTCATCTTTATGATTACCCTACAGTGTGAATTCTGCTACTTTCTCCGTTTCTGTGAGAAACAGTGTCTTTGTAGGACTTGCCCAAAGTCACATATCTAATACACAGTGAAGCTATGTTATAAACTCAGGGAGCTGTAGAGGACTGTGCTCTTAACCAATACACAACTCAGGTCCCAACAACAATTATAGGAAAAGAAAAAAGGAAATACAGGTAGGCCCAGAAGGGGATTACACGATCTGCTGGACTGCATGGAACTTTTTATGCTAGAAGTTACGTGAGGTAGTTTTTAGTCCAGGCCTGTGTGCAGGTACTGAAGAAAATCCATACTCAGTACCTAACCCAATCAGCATCACACAGAAATGTAGGCCCTGAGGGATGCAGAAGTTTTAGAAAAAGCAACCAAGAAAGACAAAAGTCAAGACTACCAAACAGAATATCTGACACTGAAGAAAAATAAATATAGAGAACTTTTAAAATATTCTAAATAATACCCTCAGGGACAGAAAAGCACATTTGATCTGTAAAAGAAGCAAATTTTTCTAGTATTAAAAAATCAAGCAGTAAAGAAGAAAGAGTTCTTCAAAATCAAATATATAATTACTGAAATTAAAAAAAAAAAACAAAGATGGACCAAATACTAGGAGGGGTATACCTGAAAATTAGAATAATTCAGAAGATGAAGTTAAGAAAGTCTTATAAAACATAGAACAAAAAGACAATTTAAACCAAAGAACACAAAGAATTAACATAAGAAATTCAACATCTACCTAAAAGGAACATTGAAAAGAAAAAAGACAAAAGAGGAAAATCAAAATTTCTCTAAGTTAAAGAAAGCTACAGGGGTCAGATTGGAATGGTTCATTGAATTCTGAGCATTAAAATAAATTCTGATTATGGGAAAAAACAATGACAATGGAAAATAACCTTGATATATACAAGCATAAATCTGAAAACTTCTGTTTATGGTATATTTAAAAACTGAAAGATATAAACAAGAATGTTCTACATACAGAGAAAATTTCATTAACTGAAGACATTAAGTGTCCCCTAAATTGATCTATAATTCATTTTAATTCCAATCAAAATCATAGTAGGTGTATTGCAAAACTTCAAAAGATGGTAATAAAATTTATGTGGAAAAATAAATAGCAATGAGTAAGATAATTTTAAAGAAAAATGAGTTACCTATAGTGAGTCAAATCTTATTATACAACTAGGGTAATTAAGGCAATGTAGTATTGGTACAGAAGTAGATGAACAATAGAACAGAACAGACAGCTCAGAAATGTGGAAACCAGGTACACTGCAGAAGTAGAGTAAAACCAGTGGGAAACAGGCAGGTCAGTCAAGTTTTACTATGATAAATTATTTCTATGTTGAACAAAATAAAGATTCTTGTTTCACACAATACAGAAATTAATTACAGATGGATTTAAAAAACTAAATGTTTAAAGTGGATTTTAAGACTTCTAGAAAATAACATATTGGGAGATCTTCATGTTCCAGTAATGTTGACCTGGTAAAGATGGCATTTAGCCAAGTACTTCCATCTCTAGGTATGAAATGTAGAAAACTTTGTGCTTATATACACAAGAAGCTACATACAATTTTTTGTAAGAATTAAAAATTAAGAAAGGACTTGAAATAAGTTAGTATATATTTACAGTAAAAAAGAAACAGAAAACTTCAATTCTATGAAACTATATACTACACATAGAAATGTTTGAAATAACATTATAAAACTGCAGATTTATACTACAATATATTCCATATATGCAAATTCTCAAAACATTCTTCCTTTCATATAATTTATGAAAATGTATGCAAATAGTAAAAGTATAGTCATGCATAAGAAAGAAAGAAATCAGCTTCAGGGCACTGGCTCCCTCTGAGGAGGGCAAGAGGAGAATAAGACCAGGAAGAGCAACACAAAGCCTTTACTTAAATCTAACATCCATTGTTACATTATAGTCTCTGTTTTCCAGTATGTTTATAACATTCCATGAGAAATTTAGCTTGACAAAAAGACACTGTACTTATTAATATGAGTAATGTGTTTTCTCATAGCAAATAAGTCAACGTCTCTAGCACCTGGGACGGTCTCAGCAGGAAATGTCTAATAGTAATTGCTCACACAAATGCTTTAATATGCCCTGAATGAAAATATAACCTCCTATAATGACTTTGAGTACACACTTTATATTCCAAGGCCCTCCTGGGAATGACAAAGGAAATTCAAGTGGAAAGCCCCATCCAACTGGCAAGTCTCAGTCCCCCCAAGGCAATCTTCCACTCTGAGCAATAGTGGAAGAGCAATTCTCACACTCTCAGGAAGGATTTAGACCATCTTTGGTCCTGTATTGGGACTAATTATTGGGATTGTCTACTGAAATACCTACTCCAGGGACCAGAGAACAGTGGAAAGGAAAGGAATGAGAGAAGATAGTGCTGTTTCTTGAAGTTTGGTATATTTCTCTTCTAATAGTAAATTTAATGGAAT
Organism: Dasyprocta punctata; assembly: GCA_004363535.1. Lineage (NCBI taxonomy): Eukaryota > Metazoa > Chordata > Mammalia > Rodentia > Dasyproctidae > Dasyprocta > Dasyprocta punctata. The sequence continues at coordinate 4,405 of RJWM01018185.1, read as the reverse complement.
TATTATCATCCCTAGGCACAATCAACACTAAGAACACATATCAACTGAGGTCTTAAATGATAAACAGACACCACAGAGGAGTTCTGAGTTGAAGGAAAAAACCCCAACATCTAGATTTCAAGCTGGGGTTTTATGCATGGCAAATTATAATGAGACCCTCAGAATTAGTCAACTCAGAGCTAAAGTGCCCATAGAACAGCTCCACTTTTGCAAACAAGGAACAGGCATACTGAGCCCCAGAGAACTGGATCAGTGGAAGGGGAGAATCTGACATACACATGTCTGGGAGACCATTGGCTGCTGTTCTTTCATAGCAAATTAGAATTAAGATAATGGTTCGTTCTCTTCATACATCAAATACAAAGCCTAGGCTTCCGTATACCTTTCAAAACCACTTCCAAATGCACACTTTCATTCAGTTCTTTCAGTCTCCTACTATTGTTGGTTTTGAACCACAGGGAAAATCACAAAGGTTGAATTGGGTGATATCAGAAACTTAGTCTGTTTTGTTCTACTACACCAGTACCCAACACTGGGTAATTTATAGAGAACAGAAATTTATTCTTTCACACTCTGGAAGCTGGACATCCAAGATCAAGGAATGAATATCCAATGTGTGCCATCCATCCTGCTGTGTCCTCACAGGCAGAAGAGCGAGAGAAACAACTCGCTAAGCTCTTTTTATAGTAGCATTAATCCAAAAGGTCCCACCTCCCAACAGTGTTGTTGGGGTTTAATTTTCTAGCACATGAATTTGGGAAACATTCAAATCATAGCAGGGGTGCTAAGGTAAGGGAGAGAAACCAAATTTTCAAGAGCTGGGATGCTTCCCAGGCACATTCTTTGGCTTCAGGTCAAGATCGTAGGCACTACCATTCCTTTCTCATCCCAGAAATTGGTCTGTCTTGCTTCTCAGTCTGTAATCGAGTATTGCCCAAATTTTGACTCAGGAGTTAATTATTCATCCAGCACTGAAGGAAATTGTCTTATAAATTTTCCTCAGCTCTGTGGTAAAGGAAGCACAAAGTCAGCTGCTGAGGTTTCCTAATTGTTTTACATTAAAAGAGTGAGAAAAGACATATGTCTCCATGCTTGTTTTCCCTTATTTTGATTTCATACAGCAAGCAGGAGTGCTGGGCTCGCTTCCTCAGGATGATCTGTGGTGTTTGCAAAAATAAACATGAGTGGGCACCACCATTAGGGATGCTGACGTAGTAGGTATGAAGTGGGGCTCTAGGATCTGAAATGTTTTTCAAAATTCCAATTCTTAGGTGTAGTCTATTTGGGGAGTCATTGCAGAAGGAACAGATCACTGTGGAGGGTTGAAGGAGAGGTCCAATGTGCGCAAAACACTAGAGACATTTATTTATACTTTAAATAACTTTACCATGCAATTTTGGCAACAGCTTTCAAATAAAGGTACTTGAAATCAATATAGCCTTCATACACTTTTATTTTCACATTCAACAATATATTATAAACACTGTGCAGGAGCCAGCACGTAAAGTTGTGAGAGTCAATTGTTAAGCTTACAAGAAGTTTGTCATTCATTTGGCAAAATTATCCTCCCTATAGAAATTTGGAAATTCTGCAAATTAGAGGATTAACCCTCCTAGGGCATTATTATTATTATGTTATTATCATTATTACTGTTTATTGTTATCATTATTAATTTACCATGCACTTTACTATTTATTGAGGATGTAAGGAACAGTGTATTGTAAATATAAACATATTATGTAAGATTGCTTCATCACTCTTTTAAATGTACCCAATTGTGTCTAATACCAAAAAATATTTGATATTCACCAACCATTATCCACTTGATCAAAATTTTACATTATCCCATTTTTTCCCTTGAACTTCTATTTCTTCCCTTATCCATCATAGAATTTTATTCAAGCATAATATATTTTAAACTTCAAAGCCTATTTTTGTCTATCCAATCACATTTTCCTATATCAAAATATGTATAGAAATTGAAATTAGAGATTTAAATTTTTTTCTATGATCATAAGTTTCTGAGTTTTTTTATTTTAAAGAGAATAAAACAAAACACAACAGAACAGAACAAAGCATATCAGAACAGAACAATGCAAGCAACACAGGATTTCAAAACAAGACAACAGGAAATCAACAGTGGCTACCATAATGTCTTTATTTTCTACAAAATAGTTGTCCATATCTTCACACACAACGAATTCAAACAAAACAAATAGTATAAAGCTGATAAAAGCAAAAGAATGAAAGCATTACAGGTCTTCAAAACCAGATAATAGGAAAATCAACAATGGCTACCATAATGTCTCTTGTTCTCCTCAAAATAGCTGTCCACACTTTCACACATATTGAAATCAAGTACTACAAAACAAACCAAGAACAATCAAAACAAAGAATAAAAGCATTACTGCACTTCACAACAAGATGATAAGAAATCAGCAATGGCTACCATAATATCTTGTTTTTTTCAAAGTAGCTGTTCATACCATCACTTGTAATAAAATCAATTCTTGTATACTCTTTAGGAGAAGTTCTAGGCGTGTATAAGCCTATACATGTACATTGATCCTTTGTGTATTAGAGGGAAAGGCAAAGCAAAACATAACAAATTACAAGAAAAACAAGAAACAAAAGAGACATAAATAGCAGTAACAAAGAGCCCAAAACCATAACAATACAGGCTTGCAAAACAAGGTGGTAGGAACATAACTAAGGTTGGTATTTTGCATACTTATCTGCAAAACAGTTACTCAGAATACCATATGTAAACATGCAAAATTGATCTAGTCCTATGAATGTTAACTGTTTTGTTCCAAGAACTAATAGAATTAGTAACACAATTATCTTAGCTATCTTAAGTGTATATGTACAAATTTATATCTTTTTTCTTTTCTCTTTCTTCTTTTATCTTTTTCCCTATCTGAGTTATTTTTCCCCCTTTGGAGAGTTTGTTACCATTTAACAATATTTACTGAAGATTTTGCATCTTATTTACTCCTTCAGTTTCTTACACTAGGGAGACAATACAGTATTTACACATGTGCGTTTGATTTATTTCACTTATGAGTATGGCCTCAAGTTACATTCATTTACCTATAAAAGCCTCAATGTGATCTTTCTTTATAGCTGACTAGTACTCAGTTGTGTAAAAATACCACATCTTTTTTATCCATTCTTCAGTTGATGGACATTTAGGTTGTGTCCAAGATTTGGCTCTTACAAATTGTGCTGGTATATCACTGTAGTATGATGTTTTCAATTCTTCTGGGAATATGCCCAGAAGTGGAATAGCTGGGTCAAATGGAACTTCCAATCCCAGCTTTTTGAGGAACCTCCAAATTTATTTCCACAGTGGTTGCACCAGTCTAAACTCCCATAAACAGTGCAGGAGAGTGCCTTTTTCCCCACAGCCTTTCCAGCATTTCTTACTGGTTTTCTTGATCCTAGCCATTCTTTCTGGAGTGAGATGGAATCTCAGTGTTATTTTAATTTGCATTTCTCTAATGACTAATGATGCTGAACATTTTTTCATGTATTTATTTGCCATTTGTATTTCTTCACCATTTGTATTTCTTCAGCCAAGAAGTATGTATTCATCTTAGATGCCCATTTTTAGATTGGGTCTTTGAATTTCGGGGGTCTGATTTTTTTAATTTTTTATATGTTCTAGATAGAAGTCCTTTGTCTGAGGGACAGCTAAGATTTTTTCCAAATTCATGGGTTTTCTTTTCACTCTGTTGGAGATTTCCTTTGACTTACAAAAGCATTTTAATAAGATGAGATCCCAGTTACTGAGTCTGGGTAATATTTCCCAGGCAGTTTGATTTTTGTTCATGAATTCTCTGCCTACCCCTGTGTCTTCAAGATATCTACCTACTTTGTCTTCCAGCAAATTTAGTGTTTCTGTTTTAATATTTAGATTCTTTGATCCATTTTGACTTACTTTACTGTATGGTCGTAAGCATAGGTCTAGCTTTAGTTTTCAATATATGGAAAATCAGTTTTCCCAGCACCACCTATTAAAGAAGCTTTCTTCCAGTGCACATGTTTGGCCCCTTTGTCAAAGATAAGGTGGTTCAGTGTGTTTGTAATTGTGGTTGTATCCTCTAATCTACTCCATTGATCTTCACGTCTGTTTTTATTCCAGTACCATGCTGATTTTATCACAGTAGCTTTGTAGTGTAACTTAATGTCAGGGATTGTGATGCCTCCTGCCTTACCTTTGTTGCCCAGAACTGCCTGTGGTATTCTAGGTCTCTTCTGGTTCCATATGAATTTTAGGAATGATTTCTCTAGATCTGTGAGGTATGCTAATGGTATTTTGATTGGAATTGCATTAAATCTGTATAATAATTTTGGGAGAATGGCCATTTTCACAGTTTGTTCTTCCTATCCATGAACAAGG